>SZWC01009455.1:73197-101391 GCA_023375785.1 Penium margaritaceum
ATATAGATATAGATATAGATATAGATATAGATATAGATATAGATATAGCTATGGATATAGATATAGATATAGATATAGAAATAAATATAGATATAGATATAGATATAGATATAGACATATATATAGATATAGATATAGATATCGATATCGATATAGATATAGATATAGATATATAAATATATATAGATATAGATATAGATATAGATATTTATATAAATATAGCTATACATGTAGATGTAGGTATGGAGGTAAATCAGGATATATATACTAAAATATATATATATAAACAATATATAGATATAAATATAGATATGTATGTATATAGATACAGATACATGTATAGATATAGATAAAGACGTACATTTAGAAATATGTATATAGATATAGATATTGATATAGATATAAAACTAAAAACGATACAGGAATATGTATATATGTACATATAGATATATATATATTGATAAATATATATACATATATATGGATAGAAATATAGATTTAGATATAATATTCACATTTTATGTGCCATAATATGTTAGTATTCATCATAAAATATAATATGAACATTAAATGTTTCACAAATATTGTAAATTTAATATTCACATATAATATTCACATATAATGTTGTTTATTAATAAAAACATTCACATGTAATATTCACATAAAATGTTCCATAAATATTGATGTAAGACTATGTACACGTACATATGAACACATAAGTACGTAGATGAATTTGAAAGTCAAATGGACGAAAAAAACGTGTTTCAAATGTATTGAATGACATTAGAGGATTTAGAACGCTTCTATATTATCTTTAGGTTTTATAATAAATCGTTTTGAACTTCAAATATAGCCTATTTTTACTGGATTAAGTTTCATGAATTAAAAGGACCTTCATTTTAACTTTCTGGTCCTCACCATTACAAGAAAATTTCATTCTTTCACAAATTTTCCCTTTCCAAAGTGTAGATGTTTCTGGTGAAGGGTCGAATCTAAAGATTATATAGGATTCTATCCTTCTCAGAATTCGAAACCAATATTTTTGTAAATTTATTAGGCAACGTGCCCTTGGTTGTAACATTCATGATTGACCTACTTTTATCTACATGCATTTTGTTCAAATCGAGCATAGAGTTTGAATGCTACGGGGATGGATATATTCTGGGTCTTGTAGTCGCGATCGAGGACCGCTTTCAGATTTAGTCTTCCAACTATTCCTTCTCATCATCATGGTTTTCCTCATAAAGGTTCTAAATACGCGTTGTAATGTTTGGTCGCCAGGATGAAGTTTTTGTTGCACGTATATGATGTCAAATCTATTAGCGTGCGTGTATGTACACATTTCCTGGTTAGCGCACGTGGATTATGTCTTCACTGAATCACCTGCAATGTTACGGTAATGTCCTCGGCTTCGAAGCTTTCTATGCGACTTTGGGGCCATCTCTCAAAAACGAACCAACCTAGCACCACATAGAAATTAGGACTACATAGTCTAAAAATGCTCTCTACCAAAGAACTATTGACGCAAGAGTTAAGAATTAAAAAAACGAATTTATATATCCAAAAAGTTAAAAATATACCCAATATATCCTACCCAATTACCTTCATACTAATGGAGAAAATCAAAAAGGCCATCAGACAACCTTATCACCCTTAGAATCATGATCAAGCAATCAATGCTACTATTTTCCCCATTTCCCACACGCTTCCCCATTGCCTCAATGAAGTTGTGTGTCCGCCATCTCCTCTCAAAGAAGACGAGGGCATAGAGTACACTATGAAAGGTTTTTTTTAGACATTGTCGGCGTGGAAAAGTCACATATTATCTTGTTAAGTGGTAGGGCTTAGATGCTCTAATAATAGTTGGGACCCCTTCGACAACTTACGGGACTTCGATCGTCATATCAACGGTAATTTTAACTGGAATCGACCTACATCGCGTAACGCGTCGGACGACGCGGCTGAAAGGGGGGAAAGTGCTATGATTATAACGTACACGAGGCTCTAAACTGTATGCGGGGCGCATTTCTATCCTCACATTCATGGCCCATCGCGCGTTCACCTCTTGATTTTTACACCAATTGGTTAAGGGCATTCTAACCACTTTCCTTGAGCTCTGTTGTTCCATCTCAAAAGATTCTGTAGGTTCGACCACTTTCTTAAAGTTTTCAAGTTTCATTACTATTTGATTAACTTCTCAACGGTGTTCAACTTTTATGAATATGCACATCGATGTTCTCATAACTCCCCGACTTATTGACGGGGTTTCTTGAAAAAGCCACTCAGTCCCAACGAGTCCCAACGAGTCTCACAAGCCTCAAATCACGAGTCACGAGTCACGAGTCTCACGTTGCTCAACTCAAACGTATAAGACCCAAAGGATGCCCCATTTCTGTCATTACTATTGTAATTATGCACTATACAGTTCCAAAACTTGTAATAAATTCACAGTACTTGCTAATAAAATCTCCTTATTTGTAGAAGCAGTTTTCTTCTTTGCACCTAATACCTACGAGCTATCCACGCTCCGCACGTGGTAGTCTAGAGGAGGTGTATTTGACATATTTTGTGACGCTTAGCCTGAGATGACCACATGCAGCATTTGCCCTCATTTGCCCTTTTCGCCTTGTGCCGACCGACGAGGCGCAAGACGGTGAGGAGCGGTTGAGAGAAAAAGCGGTCGGTAGAGAGGTGGGCTGGGTACGTTCTCAAAAGAGGCGCCGATCAGGACAAGCTTCTACTAGAAGACTAGAACTGGGCTCTGTTGAACAAACCAATCAATGCCTGTGATGGATTTGCGGCTCTGAGAAGTCCACGTCACACGTCGGGATGTGAATACGACAGCTAACTTGGGCAGCCACGTTCATTGGCCCTTGGCATTTCCAACATGAATGATTGTGTTTAAAACCTGGTAAACAGGTTTTAAAGACCAGGCCTTTAAAACCTGTTTACCGTCGGAACCACGGTCGGACCTGAAACTCGTTTAATTTTTCACGACGAGCATGTGCCTTGAATTGAGAGGTGGTGGAATCAATTTATCGTGTTGATTCCACAATGTTGTGGCTCTGAACGGTGTTCACATGTTGCTATACTTTATAGGGAGCCTTTTGCGCCATCATCTTGAGTTCTCAATAGTAGAGAGGCGTGCACGGCCTACAGCCAAGCATTGGAATGCTTGGCGAGAGATGTGCAGGGAACAGGGCAGAAAGCGCCGATTCAGATTGAAACAATCCCACATCATTGAAATAAACATAGGCGACGTGTGAGGCCCGTACGTTTCTAAAAGCAAACCGAAACAAGAGGGCCACACAACAATGCAGCTAAGTATGGCTGGAAATGAGGCTAGAGCGCTATTCATGATGGAAATGAATATGAACATCTGCCCCCTTGTCTGTTTACATCGGTCAAGCACCATATCTGACCAGAACAGGATCGTGAACTAAGACGTTGACCATGCCATTGACGTTGCGGACGTGCTTTCCACGAACGACGAACTGCACGTAGAACACGCTCTCCAAGTGACGCACCGTCCCAAAAGCGGGTGGGCAACAATGGTCCCGACGTGAGATAGAATTCAGTCATTAGGAAAACATCTAGATACCCCGTGTTCGAACACTATACTCGCCAAATACCCTCATTGACGGACAACTGGTTACAGGAAGCCCCGCCTCTTATTCTATGGCCAAATTAAGAACGTCTTAGTTTTTTCAGATCTCCAGAATCCCCCCATCAGCTGGTTGTGCCCCACGAAGTATATGGAGTCGTCGGAGAATGTCCCTAACTGAAGGGGTATTTGATGTTTTCCATGTCCATGCAAGGGGTACTCGATGTTACACCGAGCGGAACGCAGCTGGTTCACAAGGATGAGGTGCAGATCACTAGACCATTTGATGAAGTGGGAAAAATGGATAACCTGCATTGAAAAAGGATAAATTGACCCTGGGGCTTGGGTTCGTACCCTGTCCCAACGCGAGGACCCGCATTGCCGGATCCATCAGCGTTGGGGCCCGTATTTGGGTGGCGCTCAACCAGAGGGCCCGCCGGCTGCCAGCGTGGTTCGACATGGCCGAATTCCTACTGGACTGGTCATCTCAAATTACTGCCCGCCAGTAAAACCGGTCGGCTGGTAGTGTGTTTTGGCAGAGCGGTTGGTTCCCATCGCAAAGATTATAAAAAATGCTGGAGAAGTTTGGCTATTTACCAACAACCCCATGTGTCGACCTCAAACTAGTATGAAGTCAAGCCGTTCATGACGGTATTGCTCCCCCATTACGTTACCTTGGTCGTTGACGGAAAAATTCGGCCATGCCCTTTGCAAACCCGGTGGGCGACCCCCTCACAAACTCAACATGGGCGCGTGTGTGACTTCAACTTGGAAAACAAACAAAAGCTTTCACCGACCACTTGATCGTCACAGACGGCCAGGATGTTCCTAGGACACATCCGACGACTTAAAAAATGTACCTAATTGGAGAGCAGCGTCAGCATCCTGCGGACCTGTTCTGTCATCAAACATTGTTCTAATGATGTGCGTGCCAGGAAACTTTATGTAATAAATTTGACGAGGTTCCAAAGATTTCCGCTATTGAGTGCCAATCATGGGCGAACGCAGATCGTCGATGCTGCCGAATCGAGCCTGTGTCTGATAACTGTTGGTTTCGTGCATCTCTCATTGTACTCTGCTGTGTCCTCCTGGCTTGTGTACATCGGCGTGCAGATGACTGACGGCGAGACTCGACGCTGCTCGAGTGTCCCTCGGTGGAGCCGACGCGCGCTCAGGCCCACGCACCGTTCGCTAGAGCCTCCTCCCTCCTGCGATGCGCTCAACTCCATCGGCAGGCCTCCTCGGCGGTCGGGCCGCCGGCGGTCACTGCCATTGTAGATGCTGTCTGCATGCACTTAGCGCTGTGTCTGGTTGTGGCATTGCGTCTACAGCATCGTGCGGTGCCCATGGTCCATGTTTCCTGTTGTATGGCCCTGTTTGCCATCGTTGACTGTCGTAGGCACTGCCTAGGTTCGGGCAGCCATAACTCTTTGCTGCTATTTTTCTAGTTGATTCTCACCGCAAAACTGCGTTCGCAGCGTTAGTATTATGGTATGGGCCAGTTTTCAGGCAAAACGGACGACGCCCGGGTTTTGGGCTGTCGGGCGTCTGGAAGGGCTCACCAAGAAAACCCTGCCTGCCAGAAAATAGGTCTAGGATAATTTTGTGATTGGCTGGTTAGCTGCGTAACAAGTTCTATACTAGTGGGGGGGAGCTAGAACTTGGAGGGGTCTCCCATTGTTGCTCATTCTTCATTCCTAATCAGTCACTTTCAGTTTTTAGCTGCTTTCTGGCGCTAACACTGGAGCGCGCGTTTCTGACTAACAAACCCAGAGCTTCCAGACTTAGACTCTAGAGCAACAGACTGAGGGGGCAGCAGACTTGAGCAACGAGCGTGGAAGCCCGCACGCTGCATCAACAACGCCGGTGCCCCAACCTGCTGCCTAGGTTTTCCAGCTTGGTATCAGAGCCAGAGCGTAGTAGTAGCAGCAGAAGACTGGGGTACAGGTGCCAGACAACGCCGACGGACCCTCATACGTGCCAGTGCAGGGGAAATGCTGCCGGATTTTTTCCGCCAGCATTGACCCGCCTGGTGGCGGTGCTAGATTTTTTCCCACGGCCACTTGGCGAGGGGAAATGCTGCCAAAATTGTTTCGACAGCGCTGACCCCCATGCGTGACGCGAGGAGGTGAGCGGCAGGCCGCGTCCGACACCTGCGGGCGACGACGCACGCTGCAATGTCACCCAGGTGCAGTGACTGGCACCAGCACGTAGCAGCAGCAGTCTGTAGTAGCAGCAACCGCAGGCAACGGCAGCGAGCAGTGGCATCAGCAGCCAGCAGCAGCAATAGCAGCAGGCAGAAGCAGTAGCTCACAGCACTCTACAGCAGCAGCAGCCCGCAACAGCAGCTCGCAGCAACAGCAGCCTGCAACAGCCCGCAGCAGCAGCCCGCAACAGCAGCCCGCAACACCAGCCCGTAGCAACAGCGAGTAGCAGCTGCAGTAAGCAGCAACTGCAGCAGCAGCAGCAGGTTGCAGTAGCTACAGCAGCGAGCCGTAGCAGCAGCCAGCTGTTGCAACAGTAGCAGCGAGCAGCTGTCGGCAGCAGCCAGCAGCGGCTGCTACTGCTCGTAGCCCGCAGCGAGCGAGCAGCGAGCAGTAGCCTGCTACTGCCAGCGAGCAGTAGCCCGTTGCTCGCAGCAAAGAGTGGGCAGCTGCCCCCTGTGACAGACAAAAAAAGAAGAAGAAAAAACAAGAGAAAAAAATCCCCCACCCCACCAGCTTTGTTGCCACGGCTACAATAGCTGCCTTAGCTGCTGCAGCAGCCAGAGCAGTCGCAGCAGCCCACAACAGCAGCAGTTGCTGCTACAACTGCAGTCGTAGTAGCAGTAGTAGCAGTAGTAGCCGCAGCCGCAGCAGCACCACCAGCAGCAGCTGCAGCAGCAGCAGCAGCAGCTGCAGCAGCAGTAGCAGCAGTAGCAGCAGTAGCACCAACAGCAGCAGCAGCAGCAACAACAGCAGCTACAGCAGCGGCCCCAACAACCACCACTGCTGACGTTAGCATCCCGCTACTGATGTCACTGCTGATGTCATCAACTCACAAAAAAAGGGAAAAAAGGGGGCAAGGGAAGGGGAAGAAAACCTAAGGGTGGGCAGGACGTCCACCGCCCTTAGCTGACGTCACTGCTCACGTCAGCAACACACACAAAAAAACAAGGGGCATCAAACCATGGCTGGTAGCCCCACTGGGGAGGGGTCCTGCTCTGTTGGGGGGACCCCCAGCCCCCCTTTCTTGTAGCGGCTGCAACAGCAGTAGCAGCAGCAACAGCAGAAGTAGCAGTAGCAGCAGCAGCAACAGTAGCAGTAGTAGCATCAGTAGTAGCAACAACAGCAGCAGTAGTAGTAATAGCAGTAGAAGCAGCAGCAGTAGCAGCACGAGCAGCAGGAGCAGCAGCAGCAGTAGTAGCAGGAGCAGCAGTAGCAGCAGGAGCAGCAGTAGTACCAGCAGCAGCAGAAGTAGCAGCAGTAGTAGCAGCAGCAGCAGCAGCAGCAGCAGTAGCAGAAGCAGCAGCAACAACAACAGCAGCAGCAGCCCTCTGGCATCGTTCCCTGACCCCCTCGCTGCTCTTCAGCAACAGCTCGCCGCCCTGACGTAGCAGCTTGCGGCGTTGCAGCCGTTGGTCTCTCAGACTGCCACCAGTGCGCCGCCATCCTTCATCCCTCCAGGGCACGCCAGCCCAGTTGTGTCTGCTGCCACGCACTACCTGGCGCAGCAGCAGACTCAGCGCCAGTGGCAGACATTGACCTCCGTCCTTGGCCCCACTCTGGACGCCGGCGGCAGGCAAAAGGACTTTGAGACGCCGCCGCACCGCTTCAGGCCAGCGAGCAGTTCCGGAGCTGGGAGTTCAGCTTCTGGATCTGGGCGCAGGGTGAGGGTCTGTGGGCATACTACACCCTACCGTATGACGCCACCCTAGCCGACCAGTTGTATGACGCTGGTCGTGCCATCCGTGCTCTAGTCCCTGTCGCCCCTCCGGCTTCCCACCTCGCCCTCGAGCCCTTCTTAGGCGACTTCACCGCTAGCGCCACCCCAGACCCTGCAGCCGCGTGGCACGTCCTCACTTGATCCCATCGCCTATCCAGCGAGGCTAAACCAGCCGCCACCTGCGGGAGTTCAACTCCCTGCACATGGGGGAGACCGAGACGGTCACCTCCTACTGGCAGCGGGTGGAGGACATCCTTCGTCGCCTTTGGACCTCTGCCTCACCCCCTCTGGCTGCGCTCCTCACCATCAAGCGCGGTGCCACCGACACATACGCGGACGTCTTCGTCCACTACTCTCACGACGGCCTAGGGTACCCTCATGCCCTGGGCATACGAGCTCTTCCTCCGGATTGAGGAAGCTTGTCTGGAGTCCTGCCTCTAGCGCACGGAGGCTCTCGCCTCCCCTGCCATCGCCGCCGTGGCCATCGCCTCCCCCGCCGCAGCTACCTCATCGTCGTCGGGGAAGAAGAAGCGTCGGAACAAGAAAGGCAAGGGTCCGCAGCAGCAGCAGCAGCCGTCAACCGGGTCCAACGGTGGAGGCTTGGTCTGCCACAACTGTAGCCTGCCCGGGCAGGGTGGTACACGTGCCCTCTACCGATGGGTGAGACGCGCGTCATCGCCACCATGCGTCGCCAGCGGGAGCGCCGTCACGCCTCTGCCACCGTCGCTGTCGTCGGCCCTGACACCTCGGCCTCGTCCAACAGCTCTACCACTCCGGTTGCTTCGCTAGTTCAGTCGACACCAACACCGCATCCATCGGCGCCGGGACAGTCCTCCTCCTACCCGGGCTCTGGTGCCGTCACTCCGCACTCTGTCTACACTCCCGGGCCATCCTCCCGTGAGCGTCAGCCGGAGCAGTTCATCGCGCTCCAGCTCAGCCTGCCTTGCCCTCCTCCCCAGGGAAGTGTGAGTTGCATCACTTCCTTCTCTCCTGCCCAACCCTACATGACTGAGACTGAGCTACGGTCGTGTCCCATTTCCTCGTCTGTCTCGTCGTCTCCCAGGACCTCCGCTACCCCTTCCCATGACAACGTTGCATGGCTTGACGATTGGCAGTCTCGGTTCGCGCCTCCTTCCACCGCGTCCGCGTCCCTTGCTTGCTGCCATGTGACAGTTAGGGATCTGGCGACCCCGATCCAGGACCCTGCGAAGACCTGGATCATCGACTCCGAGGTCACGCATCACATGACGGCCTCTCGTGAGGCCTTTAGTATGCTTGGTCCTGTGGCGATGTCTCCGATGTCCGGACAGGCTCCGGACAGGTGTTGCCTGTCCGTGGTGTTGTCGTCGTTCGTTTCTGTTTTCCTTCCGGTGACGTCTTTCTCACCGATGTCCTCTTTGTCCCAGGTCTCGAGCTCAGCCTCCTGTCCGTCACTGCCCTTGACCGGATGAGCATGGACGTTGTGCACTCGTGTGGTGTTGGCACTTTGTCGTTGCATCCGTCTGGTCTTGTCGTACTACACGCCAACACCCATGGCAACCTGTGGCATGTACCTCGCCTCTCCTCCTCTCCTTCTATCTCCTCCCCGTCGGCCGCCATAGGCCATGTGTTTGTCACCAGTACACTTTCTCCTCAGCACACTCGCCTCTTGCACCGCCGCCTCTGCCACGTCCACTTTGCTGCCATAGACAGCATGCTCTGCACCTAGCCGGCCAAGGGCCTTGATTTGGAGACTTTCCCCCTCCCGTGCCCCACTGAGTGCATTGATTGCACTCAGGGGAAGATGCACCGGTCTATGTACCCTTTGTCTTCCTCCCGTGCGTTTGCCCCTCTCGACCTTGTCCATTCAGAGGTCATGGACCCTCTCCCCCCCGAGTCCGTCGGCGAGCACGGCCGCTATGTCCTCACCTTCATTGACGACTATTCTCGCTACCGCTGGGTCTTCTGCTTTCGGCAGAAGAGTGATATCGCTCAAGCCATCCAGGGCTGGCTTGTCCTTGTGGAGCTAGAGTGTGGCCGCTCTCTTCGTCGCTTTCGCTCCGATCGCCGTGGTGAGTACATGGGTGAGGCCACGACCTTTCTCGCCTCCCCCCGGATCGACCATGAGACATCCGCGCCCTACACGCCCGCCTAGAATGGTGTCTCCGAACGATGGAACCGTACCATGGCCGACGCCGTCCGCACCATGCGTGTCGAGTCCCGTCTCTCCGATGGCTTCTATTTTGAAGCCATGGCCTACACGACCTGGGTCTGGAACCGGATTCCCCACGGTCCCCTTCCTCACCAGTCCACGCCATACCAGCATTGGTGCGGTCAGCGAGCTGACCTCCGCCCGGCTCGAGTCTGGGGCTGCGTGGCCATTGTGTGGCCGCCCGACCCGCAGCAGGGCGGCAAGCTCGCCCCCCGCGGACGTCCTTGCACCTTCCTCGGTGTCTCTCGTCAGTCCAAGGCATGGCGCTTCTGGGATCCCTCCCGACACTGCATCGTCGAGTCTCGGGATGTCCTCTTCTTCGAGGACCTGTTTCCTCACGACCTGATTTGCTCCGGCTCGTCCGTGTCCATCCCGTTGCGTGGGGGAGTGGCGAGTCCGTCCTCAATCCTGTCACTTCCGGGTGACACATCCCTCAGTCCCTCTGAGCCGGCAGCCCTAGTCGCGTCCGCTGGTCCCTCCGGGCCAACAGCCCCAGTCGTGTCCACTGGTCCCTCTGAGGGGGCAGCCCCAGTTGCGTCTGCTGGTCCCTCTGGGCCAGCAGCCCCAGTCGCGTCCGCTGGTCCCTCCGGAAGGGCAGCCCCAGTCGCGTCCGCTGGTCCCTCCGGGCCGGTAGTCCCAGTCGCGTCCGCCGGTCCCTCCGGACCAGCAGTCCCAGTCGCGTCCGCCGGTGCCTCCGGGCCGGCAACCCCAGTCGCGTCCGCCGGTCCCTCCGGACCGGCAGCCTCAGTTGCGTCCTCTGGCCCCTCCGGGCCAGCAGCTCCAGTCGCGCCTGCTGGCCCCTCCGGACCAGCAGCCCCGGTTGCATCCGCTGGCCCCTCCAGGCCAGCAATCCCGTCCGCCTCTATTGGCCCGTCGGCCTCAGTGCCATCGCCTGCCCTGCCACGCTACACACGTGGCCCAGGCGGCAGCCTCCAACCCAGACCGTTGGTGAGGGCGCAGAATGTCGCACCGCGGTCCGTGGCGCCACAACCCCCCGTGGTCCCACGTGTCTCCTCCACTCCCACGGTCGTGAGTGGGGACCCTGGCACCAAGGCCCTCGGCTTGACCACCTCGGCCATCATTGCAGACATCCATCGGCATGTTGTCGTGGCTGCACTTGCGCGCATCCCACCTGGGGCTCGAGATG
The DNA here is from genome assembly GCA_023375785.1 of Penium margaritaceum. Classification (NCBI taxonomy): domain Eukaryota; kingdom Viridiplantae; phylum Streptophyta; class Zygnematophyceae; order Desmidiales; family Peniaceae; genus Penium; species Penium margaritaceum. Next base: position 84,064 of record SZWC01009455.1, read on the forward strand.
CACACGCTCTCTCAGTCCGCTCTACACCACGCCCAGAGGACCCAGCCATCCTGCACGAGGCACGAGCCTCTCCTGAGGCCGCTGCCTGTGCCGATGAGCTCGCCGCTATCCGACAGCACCATGTGTACGACCTCGTCGACCTTCCTCCAGGTCGGAAGGCCATCGGCGCCAAGTGGATCTTTCGACGCAAGTGGAAGCCCGACAGGTGCTTGGACAAGTACAAGGCCCGCCTTACAACCAAGGGGTTTGCCCAGATTCCTGGGGTCGAATACGACCAAATCTTTGCACCAGTTGGTCGGTTCTCCACTAGCCGGGCGCTCTTCAGCCTGGTCGCCAAGCATGGGTGGGAGCTGCATCAGATGGATGTGAGCAATACTTTTCTCCATGGTTCACTAGAGGGTAAGGAGCTCTACATGGTGCAGCCCCCAGGCTTCGACGATGGCAGTGGGTGAGTCTGGCGACTGCGTAAGGGCCTTGTATGGCCTGAAACAGTTGCCTCGGTGTTGGAACCAAGAAATTAGCAGCACGCTCCTCCGTGGCGGGCTCTTGCGCAGCATCGCTGACCCCGTAGTGTTTGTCAGTCCGCGAGGCCAGACTTTTGCTGCTGTTCTGGTCTACGTTGACGATCTCCTCATTGCATCGCGAGACACGGCTGCCATCCAGCGTGTCAAGGACTTGCTACACGCCGTCTACCAGATGAAGGATCTCAAATATGCCAGAGTCTTCCTAGATATGGAGCTCGAGCATGATCGCTCCCAGGGCGTCCTGCACACCCATCAGGCTGCCTATGTGCAGACGCTGTCCACCCGCTTTGCGGAGGACCTGCGACTCGTGCCGAGCGCATCTTCACCCATGTCACCCGATGGTCAGGTGAAGCTGAAGAGTCCTGACCCAGCTGTTGTGGGGGAGCGAGTTGACGTGACTACGTACTTGCGAGTCATCGGGTCACTGATGTTCCTGGTGACGACGACGCGTCCAGACATCGTGTTCGTCATCAACCTCCTGGCCCAGTTTTCTCAGGAGCCGCGTCACCTCCACTACGAGGCCGCGATCCGAGTACTGCGCTATGTAGTCTCGACTCCTCGGCGAGGTCTCATGTTGGCGATCTGGCGACCCTGGTCTAGGACCCAGCCGAGACCTGGATCATCGACTCCGGGGCCACGCATCACATGACGGCCTCTCGTGAGGCCTTCAGTATGCTTGGTCCTGTTGGCGATGTATCTGGTGTCCGGACGGGCTCCGGCCAGGTGTTACCTGTCCGTGGCGTTGGTGTCGTTCGTTTCCGTGGTCCTGCCGGTGATGTCTTCTTGACCGATGTCCTTTTCGTTCCCGGTCTTCAGCTCAGCCTCCTGTCCGTTACTGCCCTTGACCGCATGAGCATGGACGTTGTGCACTCACGTGGTGTTGGCACTGTGTCGTTGCGTCCGTCCGGTCTTGTCGTTCTTCACGCCACCGCCCGTGGCAACCTGTGGCACGTGTCTCATCTGTCCTCCTCTCCTTCTGTCCCTTTCCCGTGAGCCGCCACATGCCATGTGTTTGTCACCAGCACGCTTTCTCCGCAGAACACCCGTCTCTTGCACCACCGCCTTTGCCACGTCCACTCTGCTGCCATCGACAGTATGCTCCGCACCCAGCCGGCCAAGGGCCTTGACCCTGAAACTTTCCCTTTGTCGTGCCCCACAGAGTACGTTGATTGCGCTCAGGGCAAGATGTACCGGTCCACATACCCTCTGTCCTCCTCCCGTGCGTCCGCCCCTCTTGACCTGGTCCATTCCGATATCATGGGTCCTCTCCCTACCGAGTCTGTCGTAGAGCATGGACGTTATGTCCTCACCCTCACTGACGACTACTCTCGCTACCGCTGGGTCTTCTGCCTTCGGCAGAAGAGCGATGTCGCCCATGCCATTCAGGATTGGCTTGTCCTTACGGAGCACGAGTGTGGTCGTTCTCTTTGCCGCTTCCGCTCCGATCGCGGTGGTGAGTACATGGGCGAGACCACGACTTTTTTTGCCTCCCGCGGTATCCACCACAAAACGTCCGCGCCCTACACGCCCGCCCAGAACGGCGTCTCCGAGCGGTGGAACTGCACTATGGCCGATGTCGTCCACACCATGCGGGTTGAGTGTGGCCTCACCGATGGCTTCTATTTTGAAGCCATGGCCTACATGACATGGGTCTGGAACCGGATTCCTCATGGACCCCTTCCCCGCCAGTCCACGCCGTACCAGCACTGGTGCGGTCAGCGAGCCGACCTCCACCCTGCTCGCATCTGGGGCTGTGTGGCCATTGTGTGGCTGCACGCCCCGTAGCAGGGCGGCAAGCTCACGCCCCGCGGGCGTCCTTGCACCTTTCTCGGTGTCTCTCATCAGTCCAAGGCTTGGCGCTTCTGGGATCCCTCCCGATACTGTATCGTCGAGTCCCACGATGCCCTCTTCTTTGAGGAGTTGCTTCCACGTGATATCGTTCGCTCCGGCTCGTCGTTGTCCCTCCCGTCACGTGGGGGAGTGGTGAGTCCGTCCTCCATCCTACTGCTTCCGGGTGGCACATCACTCAGTCCCTCCGAGTTAGCAGCCCCTGTCATGCCCACTAGCCCCTCCGAGCCAGCATCCCCAGTCGTGCCCGCTGGCCCCTCCGGGCCAGCAGCCCCAGTCGCACCCGCTGGCCCCTCTGAGCCAGCACCCCCAGTCGCGCCCGCTGCCCCCCCCGGGCCAGCAGCCCCAGTCGCGCCCGCTGGCCCCCCCGGGCCAGCAGCCCCAGTCGCGCCTGCTCTAGCCCCTCTGGGCCGGCGGCCCCAGTCGCGCCTGCTAGCCCCTCTGGGCCGGCGGCCCCAGTCGCGCCTGCTAGCATCTCTAGGCCGGCGGTCCCAGTCGTGTCCTCTGGTCCCTCCGGGCCAGCCGCCCCAGTCGCGTCCGCTGGCCCCTCCGGGCCGGCCACCCCCTTTGCGTCCTCTGGCCCCTCCGGGCCAGCAGCCCTAGTCGCGTCCGATGATCCCTCTGGGCCAGCAGTCCCGTCCGCCTCCGTCGGCCCGTCAGACTCGGTGCCATCTCCTGCCCCAATGCGCTACACACGTGGTCCAGGCGGCAGCCTCCGACCCAGGCCGTCAGTGAGCGCACAGACCGCAGCACATCGCCCTGTGGCGTCTCGGCCCCCTGTCGCTCCACGTGTCTCTTCCACTCCTACAGCCGTGAGTGGGGACCCCGGCACCAAGGCCTTCGGCCTGACCACCTTGGCTATCATTGCAGACCTTCACCCTGGCTCTGCACTGGGCTACGTCATGCTTCATCACGAGCATCAGCATGCTGTCATGGCTGCACTCGCGCGCATCCCACCTGGAGCTCGAGATGCACACGCTCTCTCACTCCGCTCCATAGCACGACCGGAGGACCCAGCCACCCTGCGCGAGGCCCGAGCCTCTTCTGAGGCCGCACACTGGGATGCTGCCTGCGCTGACGAGCTTGCGGCTATACGGCAGCACCACGTGTATGACCTCATCGAACTCCCTCCAGGTCGGAAGGCCATCGGTGCCAAGTGGGTCTTTCGGCGCAAATGGAAGCCCGACGGGTCCTTGGACAAGTACAAGGCCTGCCTCACAGCCAAGGGGTTTGCTCAGGTCCCTGGGATTGACTACGACCAGATCTTTGCCCTAGTTGGCTGGTTCTCCACGAGCCGGGCGCTCTTCAGCCTGGTTGCCCAGCATGGGTGGGAGCTGCATTAGATGGACGTGAGCAACGCCTTCCTCCATGGTTCACTGGAGGGTGAGGAGCTCTACATGGTACAGCCTCCAGGCTTCAACGACGGCACTGGGAGAGTCTAGCGGCTGCGGAAGGCCCTCTACAGCCTGAAGCAGTCGCCTCGGTGTTGGAACCAGGAGATCAGCAGTACGCTCCTTCGCGGCGGCCTCCAGCGCAGCACCGCTGACCCCGCATTGTTCGTCAACCCGCGAGGCCAGACCCTTGCCGCTGTTCTGGTCTACGTCAACGATCTCCTCATTGTGTCGCCTGACATGGCTGCCATCCAGCGTGTCAAGGACCTGCTGCACACCACCTACCAGATGAAGGATCTCGGGTCTGCCCGAGTCTTCCTGGGCATGGAGCTCGAGCATGATCGCTCCCAGGGCATCCTACACATCCACCAGGCTGCCTATGTGCAGACCCTGTCCACTCACTTCGCCGAGGACCTGCCCCTCGTGCCAAGCGCATCTTCACCCATGTCACCTGATGGCCAGGTAAAGCTGAAGAGTCCTGACCCAACCATTGTGGGGGAGCCAGTTGACGTGACCACGTATCTGTGAGTCATCGGGTCACTGATGTTCCTGGCGAAGACGACGCGCCCAGACATCGCGTTCGCCGTCAACCTCGTGGCTCAGTTTTCTCAGGAGCCGCGTCACCTCCAATTCGAGGCCGCGATCAGAAAACTGCGCTACGTCATCTCGACTCCTCGGCGAGGTCTCATGTTCCGCTGCCAGCCGTCTGTCGTCGCGGTGGGCTACACCGACAGTGACTGGACCGGCAGTCCAGACGGTAAGAGTCGCACAGGCTGGATCTTTCTGATCGGCGACACGGCTGTGTCCTGGCGCAGTGGCTCATTCTCCATTCCTAATCAGTCATTGCTTCATTCCAACTGCACTTCTGACGCTAACTCTGGCGCGTGCACTTCTGAGTAACAAACCAGAGCTCAGACTTAGACTCTAGTGCAGCAGACTAAGGAGGCAGCAGAGCCGCTGTCGCTTTGCCTTGGCGACAGCGGCAAGCAACGAGCGTGGGTTCCCGCACGATGCACCAACAACACTACGGGCCCAACCTTCGCACTGGGTAGTTACCATTTCCGCATGTTTAAGGCGGCTGTGCATGCTGTTGGTTTGCTGCATGCTCGTAATGCTCCTGACTGATGTCGATCCATCTCTCTACTCGTAAGTCGTGGTCTCTTGTAACTTGGACCCTTTCGTTTCTGCTCTCACGTGTATGCATAATATTCGTCTGTGGGTCACAGGGGAGTGTTGTTAATAGGTGTAAGAGACGCAAGGGTCCTTTTGACTCTCTTCACACACTCACACTGTCACTACAAGTGACTGAGCTGAAACCAGGCGCAACGGTGGGACACACATGATGGACCATGTACTATTGGAATCTCAGCCAAGTGCATGTAAATGGAAACTACGCTAGAGCGCAGGTTGGGGCAGTGGCGGTGTTGATGCAGCGTGCGGGCTTCCACGCTAGTTGCTTAGTATGCTGCCCCCTCAGTCTGCTGCTCTAGAGTCTAAGTCTGAGTGCTCTGGGTTTGTTACTCAGAAACGCGTGCGCCAGTGTTAGCGTCAGAAAGCAGCTGAAAAGTGGAAGTAACTGATTAGGAGTGAAGAATGAGCAACAATGGGAGACCCCTCCAAGTTCTAGCNAAATGGAAACTACGCTAGAGCGCAGGTTGGGGCAGTGGCGGTGTTGATGCAGCGTGCGGGCTTCCACGCAAGTTGCTTAGTCTACTGCCCCCTCAGTCTGCTGCTCTAGAGTCTAAGTCTGAGTGCTCTGGGTTTGTTACTCAGAAACGCGTGCGCCAGTGTTAGCGTCAGAAAGCAGCTGAAAAGTGGAAGTAACTGATTAGGAGTGAAGAATGAGCAACAATGGGAGACCCCTCCAAATTCTAGCTCCCCCCCACTAGTGTAGAACTTGTTACTCAGCTAACCAGCCAATCAGAAAATAGTCATAGACCTATTTTCTGGCAGGCAGGGTTTTCTCGGCGAGCCCTGCCAGACGCCCGACAGCCCAAAACCCGGGCGTCGTCCGTTTTGCCTGAAAACTGGACCATACCATAATACCGACGCTGCAAACGCAGTCGTGCGGTCAGAATCAGCTAGAAAATAGCAGCAAAGAGTTATGGCTGCCCGAACCCAGGCAGTGCCTACGACGGTCCATGATGACGAACAGTGCCACACAGCAAGAGACATGGACCCTAGGCAGAGCATGATGCTACAGACACAATCGAACAGTCAGAACCAGCGCTGGGTGCATGCAGACAGCATCTACGGTGGCAGTGACTGCCGGCGGCACGACCGCTGAGGAGGCCTTTCGATGGAGCTGAGCACGTCGCCGGAGGGAGGAGGTTCCAGCGAACTGTGAGTAGGCCTCAGCGTGCGTCGGCTCCACCGGACGACACTCTAGCAGCGTCGAGTCTCGCCGTCAGTCATATGCACGCCGATGTACACAAGCCGGGAGGACACAACAGAGCACAATGAGAGATGCGCAAAAATCAACACTCGCCCATGACTCACAGGTGTAATGCACATGTGCGGGCAGAGACACAGTCAACAGCCAGACTCCCCTAGGGCACGCAGAGACGCAAGCAGGGAAAAACAAGAGCCACTCATGGACGCACACCAACCGAACTCACAGCCTTCTTGAACGAGTCGCACTTCAGTGCCTTGGTCAAGAAGTCAGCCAGCTACCGTGCTCTCTCAACCCACACAATGCTGATGCTGCCGTCATGTAATAACGAACGCACAAAGTGGTACTCAATGTTGATGTGCTTTGTGCATGTGTGATGCACACCGTCATTGTCGGTGATGGCCATGGCACTCTCATTGTCACAATGCAACGTGATGGATGCGACGGACTGATGCAACTCGGACAACAGACGACGCAACCACACACTCTCACACGCGCCTGAGCCAAGGACAACATACTCAGCCTCAGCAGTGCTGCGTGAAATGCACCCCAACTAAGTGAGACCCCTACCAGTTCTAGCCTCACCTCAGCTCTGTGAGGCTTGTTACTTAGAAAACCAGCCAACCAGGAAAATCATAGCATTATCCTGTCTGGCAGAATTTCTTGGGTGAGCCATGCCAGACACGAGACGGCCCAAAACCCGGGCGTTGTCCATTTTGCCAAAAAACTGGACCATACCAAAATAACCATGCTGCGAATGCAGTCGTGCAGTCAGAATCAACAAGAGAAATAACTATGTGGAGTTACGGCTGCCCGAACGCGGGCACCTGTTCCACTGCTCCTGAGAGTTATCTACAACTACTGATGACGTGATAGCCAAGGGTTGCTGCCGATGGCGCTGGATGTCTGAGGGCGTAGTTTCAGAAGCTCAAGGAGGAGGAGAACCACATGCTTGGCTTCATGGAAACACATCCACTCCACTGAATAGTGTCTCATCAGCATCACCGTCCATCCAGTCAGACATTTGCACGAGCATGTACACCAGCCGAGAGGTCACAGTATGAGACCGTGAGGCAGTGCACGAACAAAACAACATGTCATTGCTGAAAGCTTTGGTGATGAATTCTGCACGCTGCTGACGAGTATCAACCCAGACAACCTCAACTTCTTCGACAGCAATGCACTCACAAACAAAGTGATGCACAATGTTGCTGAGCAGGATGGCATGCACCACTCGCGTGCGTGAGTGGTGAATTCCATCGTGCTGAGCAATTTCCTTTATGCTATGATTAACATTGTGTAGAGTGATGTAACGGAAGAGGTTGTGTAACTGCTGCAGCAATCGAGACAACCACACGCTCTCACACGTACCTACGTCGAGCACCACATACTCGGCCTCAGTCGAGCTGCAATGGACATACCCTTGTTTTCCACTCTTGAAAGAGATTGCAGTCCCACCAACAATAAAATTGTAAATGGTGCAACTGCGGTCATCTGTGTCATGTGCCCAATCACCGTCGGTGTATTTGTGTTAACAACCATAGAGGGTTGTGTACGGTTGCATAGTTCCACACACGCTTTACAGAGGATGTAACTGACTACACAATGTACAGCGACACGATGATTTTGGTGAGACTACTAGGAGAACCGGGGCAAGAAGTTTATCGAAGGCCACATCAGCCCAAGTGGTGGTAGCAAGGTACATGAGTCAACCAATCATGCTGAGGTAATCGACAACATCAACGGTCTCCCCCAGCTGCGATGGATTAGAAGACTGAAGCAGGCACTGGCCTGCCGATGTCATCGGCGTGAAAGCAGTGGGTGTGTTGGCGAGCAAGGAGGTGAAGCGCTCACCTAGACTGTGGACATAGGCAGCTTGGTGCAAGTGCAGAGTGCGACACAAGCGATCACGCTCCAGCTCTCAAACTCAGCCTAGGTCCTTCATCTTATAGGTGGACTGCAGCAAAGGCTTGACTGACTGGACAACAGTGGTGGTGGGAGCAGCAATGAGTAGGTTATCGACGTAAACTAGAGTAGCCACGAAGAGCTCATAGGGAGCACTCAGGAAGGGCGTTGGGTTCATAGTGCTACGACGGAAGCCACCTCCCTTAAGAGGGGGGTGGCTGGTGATGTCGTTGAACGCTCTAGAGTCCACGTGCATCTGCATCTCTTCGAAATTCACAAAAATTTGACGTGGAGAGTTTGATGAGCCCCTCACCGAGCATCTCGTCCAGCTAATTCTTCAGTTTGGTCAGCTTGTGATCACTTATCCGATATGTCCCCTTTCACCGTCGGACTACTTCTCGGCTTCAGGTCTATCTAATGGTTGATTTTCCGCTGCGGAGCTAGCTCTTGGGATAGTTTGTCAGAAAAAAAACCCCTTCTAACTCCTCGATATGCGTTATAAACTCCTTTGATCCTGCTGTAAACTTCTCAGTTGTCGAGGCCGTCGTCGTCGTCGTACCAGCAGATGCAAATTCTTCCACTTCCCCTGCTTCCATGTTGACCAGTCATGCTTGAGCTCTGCGTTTCAGTTAGGGCTTGGCTACGTCTAGAGATATCGGCTAGTGTTTTATGGCTGCCGTAACTTTCTCTGTTGCTTCCACCTCTGCTGCTTACCCGTCGTTGCGTCTTGGGTCGATCGACAAGAGGCAGATGTCATTTTTTGCATGCGATTTTGACATAGACCGGTCCGTTGCTTCAATCCACCTACAGATTGTGCTTGTATAGGAACTCTCTCCTGAGGAGGATTTCATGTTCGCTCATTGGGCAAGTTCTCCAGAGCGTTACGTCGTCTAGATCTCTAATTTGCAGTCTGAGTGGTTCGTCAAGTCGACGGATTTGCAGTCGTCCATGGACAATTTTTCCTTCAAACACCCTTGGTTTGGTCTGGAAACCCAGCTTCCGAACCATGTCGTTGTTGAAAATTTTGTGAGAATCTCCTCCATCTAGTAATGCCGGTACCGTTATGCAAATGGGAGGAGATCTCTATGTTCTAATAGCATGTCAATTTCTTGAGCCCTTATAGGGCCTTCATAGTTGTAATACCCTGTTGGTACCATTAGTCAAACCCGGAGGCTATATCATGTAAATCTCCTTGTCACAACGTCCATGCAAGAATGCATTGTTGACGTCAATCTGCTCTAGTTCCGAGTCATGTTATGTGACCAGGCTCAAAAGTGCGCGATCAGTGGTGTATTGCCAAAGTGGAGCAAACATCTCGCTGAAGTCAATTCCAGGGATATGAGAGAACTCTTTGGCAGCAAGTCGAGCCTTGAATCGGTTGACCTCGCCATCGGGCTTCACCTTACGGCAAATAACCCAGCAAGCTGAGACAACCTTATGGCCCATAGGGAGGTCCACAAGCTCAAAGTTACCTTGATCCTTGAGAGCATTGCGCTCCTCCTGCATGGCCTTCTTCCAAAGGTTGGCATCACCTTCCTCACCAGCCTATTGAATAGTGGCTAACTATGGAGGGATTGTGACGAGTCCACTTGCCGCAAAGCATGTAGCAACATAACGAGCAACAAAGGCCTCAAGGGTGATATGGAAGTCATGGATTTAAGGGAGTATCCCACTACAGAGTTGGGATGAACAACCCTGACAACAACTCCTTTTGGATCGAGGCCAATGGGTCTGACAGAAGGTCCAGTTGTAGAGGATGATGCACTGGACCGTGTGCGACACTTGGGAGTGCTGAGAGGGCTGGGGTACAATCTACTGAGGGAGACAGTGGAGCCTCTCTCAGCATGTGTACGGTTCTAGGCCTACAATAGGGGTATGTGACTCAAGAATTAGGGCACGTTTGGTTTCGGCAGCGCGGATGTCGGATCCGACTTCGGCACTCGGATTCCGAGTCCAGAGTCGGAGAAGCGCGCCGCCCTTGGATAAGCTGTCGACGTGGAGCGCCGCCGGATTGGTCTCTTCCAGAGAGATACCCGTCGATCGCTCCAGTCACCGAGTGCCACCTCGGCCCTTTTCGAGCGCGGCTCCAACATCCAACTTGTGAAGTCGGATCCGACTCTGGACTCGGTCGAATCCAAACGTGCCCTTAGCTTTGAACCGATGGTAGGAGCTTGAGACTCAACACGTGGCTCTGGGGCACCAGTAGGTGCTGTAGTCTATGACACAGACACATGAGGTGAGCCAAGAGAAGAATTTGCCTGTGATTACGCTAGTGACTCAGCAGATTCTGAGCCAGAAGATGTAGTTGCAGAAGACACAAAAACCGACGAGGATGCTGGAGAAGAGGCGTTGGATGGAGAGGAAAGGCTGGGAGACTCGCTAGCTGTGACCGGAGATGATTGAGGAGAGAGAGGGGAAGCTGAGGCACCTGAACAAGCGGGAGAGGGGGATGTACTCCCAAGACCTTGAGGATGAGGCAGAACCGCCCCCCGAAGCCGGCGGATCAAGGACAGAGAAGAGGGTGGAGCAACACGAGACAGATCACGAGGAAACAATTTGTGGAAGAATAGAGAATCGCGAGACTCTATGACACGAGACCGGTCAGAGTCCTAGAAGCACCAGGCTTTAGACATGGTAGAATCACCAAGAAAGGTGTAGAGACGGGCACGAAGGCTAAGCCTGTGATCCCTAAGATCCTCAGGGAGCCAGACGGCAGTAACACAGTCCAAGATGCGAGCAAGATGGAAGTCTGTACAAAAAACGAACCAATGCTCGGACGGGGTGAAATGACAAGAGAGGGGACCGTATGGAACAAATTTTGAGACCCATGTCATGTAGGACATGGCATTGAAGGATAAAGGAGGAGGTTGGTCCGAGGCACTAAGGAGAGTGTGGACACCGTCAGCAAGTGTGTGATGCCAGCATTCAGAAACACCATTTTGCTATGGTATGTAGGGAGCAGATGTCTCCATACACACCCTGTAAGATGACAAGAACTGTGTAGTAGATCCCATGAACTCAACACCACGGTCACAATGAAATGCTCACAGACGGCGACCACACGCGAGCTCAGCCTGTGGGAGTTAAAACTCAAGGGTGGCAAAAACTTTAGAGTTTTGGTCAAAGGGCAAACACCCAGTGCATACGCGACTAGTCTTCAGTGAGAAAAAGGACGTAACAACTAACCCCCCTTAAGGCGTTATGAGCGAGAAGGTCCATTACTTCAGCATGCAAGAGATCAAGGGGGTGAGAGGTGCGAGTGTCAAAGGTGGAAAGAGGAGTTCGATGCATTTTGCCTTGGGCACAGTCAAGACAGTCAGCTGTACAAGGAGCAGGGCAGGTAGAAGCATCAAGTCCATGTGTAGGCTGGTGATGGAGCAAGTACCAGTGTCAAAAGTGTGAATGTGGCGATGCAGGCGATGCAACAGCTGTGGGTTTTCTGGGGGGAGGGAGTGAGCCAGATGGATACGTGCGACTGTGCCACAGCAAAGTACAGAAGAGAGAACATGAAACAAAAGATCACAATGTTTGCCTTGAAATAAGATGCAGCTGGTGGTTCGGTGTGACACAAATACAATGACATGGCTAGAGAAGAAGTCCCATGCCCTTGTCATTGAGAGTCATCACAGAGAGCAGACTCAGCTTAAGAGAGGGTGCATACAACACGTCTGGTAGAAACAGCCCACCCAGGCCCAACAAACCGGACAACACCGACGCCCTGAATCGGAAGAAGTTGGCCTGAGCCAATACGAAAGAAGATAATGGAGCCAACGGGCCCCAAAGAGAAAAACAAGGAACGAGAGGATGTCATGTGGTGGGTGTTTCTAGAGTTAAGAATCTAGAAGCCACCCGAAATGCGCACAGATGCGGAAACACGTATGAAAAAAATAATGACGGAGCGTGATGGGAGCTATTGACCACACGCGGCAAGATGACGAGGCAAGCGAATGGACGGCCAATCCTTAATCCACGGAACATCAACAGGGAGACACCCTTGGATGCAATGCGATGCAAACCCGCGAAGGCCCCGGTCTGACTCACACGCAAGTGACCCCAGACATGAACGGGTACTTTCACCTCCCTGATCACAAAGGTGACGCTGATGGATGACATGAGTGAGGGCTGCATCCAACTGGCGGTCGTCCTCAGGTGGGTCAGGGGTGATGACGACCCCTGACGACGGGGGTCGCTGGGAGCAGTCTGGCGAGACCCATGTTGGTGGAGAGTAGGGACCAGAAGGGGGGTCGTAGAAGACAGAGCCACCAAATTCTCGAGGCCAACCTCATGGGTAGGGCGGCGAGAAGTACGTTGCGGTGGTGCTGTAGGCAACAGTATTGGTAGAGGCTGACAACCCGCGGATGGGGGACGCGGAGGAGGCAGAGGTGTGGGAAGCACCACTGTCGCCACCAGAGGAGCGTGCCCAGTGTGCTCACATCACAGATGCGACATATGCATTGTCAGGGGATGCAAGGAACTTTGGGGTAACATGCTCGGTGGTGCCACAGTTCCAGCACATCACAGTGCCAGTGGATGAGGCAAAGGAGGGCGAGCTCCTGGAACCTCTTCCTTTGCAGTGCTCTCCTTTTCCACCACCTTATCTGCCACTAGAAGGACCGTTCTTCCCTTTTCCTCGACCCTAACTGCCCGCTTGGGAAACCAGAGACGAGGTAGACGTGGAAGGCGAGGATGCAGAGGATGACGAGGAGGAGGTGGAAAAATAAGGGGGCACACTGGTGGTAGCCGTAACTTCTCCACAATAAATGTGTTTGTTCCGTAAGACGTTCTACCAGTCGGTGAGGCGTTGCATTGTAAACTCACAAAGAAAACCAATGCTCGGAGGGGCATCAGCGGAGAGAGGCTCAGCGACGAGGCATTTGAGATCTGATGCCTTGACCTCTCTAAAGATTTGTGACAGCTCGGGGATGAGGCCGTTGACGATGGAAAGAATGGCAGGGAGTTATCCATGCATTACCTTACCCAGGTCATGCAACAAATAGTAACTACGAGGCCAATGGGCATAAGTAATCTCATTAGCATGCATAAATAGCGTGTTGAACTAGACAGTGAGGACAGTTCGTGTTGCATGTCCTGGAATTGTGGTGTGGCGCTTGATGAGAGCGTATGTACCAATGGGGTTAGTAGGCGTACGACGTGCAGTGTCAGCACTATACAATCGGATATCATCAGTGAGATTGTCAGGCCCTCTTCGGATGAGAGCACAAATAGAATGAGCTGAATCAGTTTCAATAGGATCAAAAGGAGGAGTGGCATATGTAATGGGCTCATGATAATATTCCCAAAGCTGCTCTCCCTGTGCCCATGCACTGAATCAAATTTCCCAAGAGTAAAAGGTGAGTTGAGGACTGACGTGAGGTGGAGACTTGTCAAAGTCATGTTGGCATTGTGGCTGCAATGCGAGGGCTTTGGCTTCAATTACGCCTACTGTAACAGTGACTGCAAGAGGATCAGACTGAACTAAGCCAGAAGTGTAAGATGCGGAAGCGGGTGGAGCAGATAATGGAGCAGTGACGCCAGCAGCAATGGACGCACAAGGAATAGCACACAGAGTGGGCTATAGGCGGTTCAGGACCAAGTCAGCTATGTGGTCTGCAAAGATTTCCTGGTCTTCTTGCTCATAACTCAGCCTCTCTGCAGTTGTGCGCTGAGCAATGAGAGCTTTTTGGAGTGCAGCGTGCTCACATTGTAGTTCTACTTGCAAGGAAGCATATTGTCCATCGTCCACTGGCATGGTTCTAGTGACGTCACTTTGCCTGAAAACTTTGGCAGATTTTCCTTTGCCCCAGTGGGCGTGGGACGCGTGCGGTGAGAGTCTCAGCTCAATGTTGCGCTACAAGGAAAAGTACCTAGATGCACAAACATGCCGGAGCATACAGGGGAGAGAGAGAGCCCAGAAAAGAATGTCATGCCCACAAGGCCAAGCGGTGGAGGGAGAACATAGAAGGAAGCATAGCAGCAGCGGATTCTGCAACGAATACCATAGTGGATGATGTACATACAAGGAGACACGTAGTACCTGCCAGGGTTGCGGCTATGAGCATGGAGACTACTACTGTTGTGGAGACAAGGACCAGCACGGGACGACTCAACGTTGAAGCAGATGGAGTGGAAGATGCAAGGGACGTAGAAGTGTGGAAAAAGGCCATTGCATTGGAAAGAGTAGTGGCTGCTACTCCAGCCGTTGCTGCTACTTTGTCTGCTACAAAAGCAACCTGGGTAACTATGTTGACTACAGCTGCAACAAGAGGCCTATGATCAACTGCGGCTATTGTGTACATCAACCGCTTTCCTAGTAGCATTGTTGGCACTAACGTAGACCCTCACCTTTGTTAGGCTTGTTACTCAGTAAATCGAGAAAATCCATTATTTTCTGGCCTGTGGGGTTTTCTTGGTGGGCTATGCAAGACGGTCGACAGCCGCAAAGCAGGGCGTCATACGTTTTCCTTGAAAACTGGACCATACCAAAATATGCACGCTGCAAACACAGTTGTGCAGTCAGAATCAGCTAGAAGACTCACACAGCAAATTAATGGCTGCCTGACCCTAGGCAGACTCTGTGCTACTAAAAAAAAACCGCCTATGACTGTTGCTGACATGAGTGACGGTGGTTGCTACCGATGGGGCTAACCGTGCGCTGCTGCCAAGTGGGAGGCTCCACACGTTGATATGGAAGCCATGTATCTCACAGTGGTGCAACGTCCCCTCTATCACTGAGCACCCGCTGTCATCAACAGCCGCCGATTGAGTTGTCTACATGACCATGTACACCAGCGAAGAGGTCCAGTACAGATAAGTGAGACAGTGCAGACGCAAATCACAACAGCAACAATCGAGCAGCACACGTGGATAACTGACCAGGCACAGCCTTTCCAAGATAAGGCAGAAGGTGCAGGGTACGAGCCCAATAGGCATCAGCAATATCATCAGCACATATGTGCAATTGGTTGAACTGCATAGTGGGCACACTCTGGGCTGCATGATTGGTGATAATCTTGCGACTGCGAATCAAAGCGTGTGCTCCAAAGATGTCAGTCTGAGTTCCATGAGCTAAGTCGGCATTGTGTGTGCCGAATTCATTAGTGAGCTTGTTAGGACCCCCATTGATAAGGGCACAGACAACACTTGCTTCTTGAGTGGGACTGGGAACAGAGGGGGACATGACAGAGGAGTCACATGGAAAACAACACTCACAAACTGAAGCGGGTCTTCAAGGAAAAGAAAGACAGCTTGTCAGTGAAGTGGGGTTGAGCACCACAAAAAAGGTGCTAGGGCTAGGGAAGCAAGGAACAAGCAACAATTGCACCTGCGGTGGCTTTTGAAGCAGCAAAAAAGGCAGAGGCAGTAGGGTCAACTGGTTCATCAACAATATTCAAAGAGGTAGATTTGGTCGGTTGAGTGGGAACGACACTGCTGAAGTGGCAACGGCAGGATCAAGAGCGACAGAGAGGTGCCCCATGACCACATCAACAACAGGCATGGCCATTTCTTCTTGATCATCGCTGTCGCGATGTATGTGCTCTTCAGTGGGACGCTGAGCTGCCTGAGCTATGCGCAGTGCTTCTTGCAACTCAGCAATGGTTTGTTTGTGCTCAGTGATGATGAAGATTTTTCTGGTTGGGTTTCCTCTGCCCCCATGTGTATGTGAAATATGTATGAAGGACGAAGGTCACTGAATCTGCTGTTGCACGGGCATGAACACAAGGGCACAACAAGCAAAACCATGAAATACCAAGAGAGTAGCCAGGGTCAGATCAGGAGGAATTCTTACCACACGGGAGGAGTGGGAGTAGCACGAAAAGCGTCGGAAGAACAGCCACTGTAAAGACCTCGAGAACGGTGACCCATGAAGCAGCCAAGACTGCAATGCACATGAAGCCAGTAAACACAGCCGTGGAGAGTGTTGACATGATGTGCCCCTTGCCATGAGTGCCGTTGATCGTACTCCCTGGTTTGATCACTGATCGAAAACCTGATCTGACTTTGGATTTTGATTTCTTGGATTTTTCCATGCAAGATCGAGCTTTGAATCGCTCGATTTGAGTGAGTATTCAGAAAGTTAGCCTAGCCCGAAGTTTGGATGTTTGGCGGGTGGAATCTGGTACCCGCCATGGGTGGCGGGATAATCCACCACCAGTGATCCGAGTTCGTCTCCAACGAGCTCCAAATGCACCTGGGCCATGAATGAAGTGACTAGAGGAACTTCCTTGACCAGGGTGACCTTCTCCTTGACTTCTGGGCAAGGAAAGGCGCTTCGACGAGTCATCGTCGAAGCGCCTCCCGTTGCCTAGCGTGCAAGGCAAGGTGGGCGGCACCACCAAGGGTTACTTCGACGGCCATAGCAGGGGCTCTACTGCTCCAATTTGGGCGTGCTTGGATGCGTTGGAAAGCTTAAATCACAGGCTATAAGGATCTGATATAATCTCACTATAAGAAGTAACAAAAACGTGTTTTGATTCAGATCTACTGAATGTGACGTGTTCTGCACACTCACATCCGTGACCCTTGTGCTCCACACTCTTCGCCAAAGGTGTCCATTGACTGCCCCAAACACTGGTAGCGTGCATCATTGAAAGCTAGGCATCCTTGAGGGTGCCTCCACACCCATTAGTGAAAACAAAGGGTTATGGGTCCACGTGCCTAGAAGGACCCTGGCTCTACAACATTCATGCTACCGCCGCGCGCCATGGCACCGACCGAGCAAGAGAGCATTGGCGTTGTCTCGAAGTTCGATGGGCTCGGCTTCCACTTGTGGAGGTGGGAGTTTGAGGTCTACCTTGATGAGAAGGGTCTGCTTGAGCTGGTCAACGGTAAAGAAACGACCCCTCCGGATACCGCGACGCCAGAGGAAGTGGAAGCATATAAGAAGCGCAACAAGAAGGCGCTTGCCTTGTTAGTGTATGCGCTTGCTCCGACGTAGCGTTCACTCATTCAAGGATGCACGGAGGCCACGGAGGCCTGGAAGAAGCTCTGCACCATCTACCAGTCTACTAACCTTGCTAACCATCTCTTTGTCTTCAAGAGGCTCGTGACCCTCCGAGCCAACGAAGGCGACGACATCATGGAGATCCTGCGACAGATTGAGTCCATGACTGCCGAGTACGTAGCCACAGGGTGGAAGGTCGACCCTCAGCTGCAAGCCATGATCCTCCTCCTGGCCTTGCCGGACAGTTGGAGTCCCATGATCACCGTCGTAGGCGGCTGGTCCGCCGATGAGCTGAAGTACCCGAAGGTGGCTGAGTACGTCCGCAAT
>SZWC01009456.1:2384-21420 GCA_023375785.1 Penium margaritaceum
ATATCTATATCTATATCTATATCTATATCTATATCTTTATCTATATCTATATCTATATCTATATCTACATCTATATCTATATCTATATCTATATCTATATCTATCTTTATATCTATGTCTACATCTATATCTATATCTATATCTATATCTATATCTATCTTTATATCTATGTCTACATCTATATCTATATCTATATCTATATCTATATCTATATCTATATCTATGTCTATATCAATATCTATACCTATTTCTATATCTATATCTATATCTATATCGATACCTTTATCTATATCTATATCTATATCTATATCTTTATGTATATCTATACCTACATCTATTTCTTCATCTATATCTATATCTATCTCTATATCTAAATCTATATCTAAATCTATATCTACATCTATATCTATATATATATCTATATCTATATCTATATCTATATCTATATCTATATCTATATCTATATCTATATCTATATCTATATCTATATCTATATCTATGTCTATATCTATATCTATATCTTTATCTATATCTATATCTATATATATATATATCTATATGTATATCTAGATCTATATCTATATCCATATCTATATCTATATCTATATCTTTATCTATGTCTATGTCTATATCTATATCTATATCTATATCTATATCTATCTCTATATCTATATCTATATCTATATCTATATCTATATCTATATCTATATCTATATCTATATCTATATCTTTATCTATATCTATATCTATATCTATATCTACATCTATATCTATATCTATATCTACATCTACATCTATATCTAAATCTACATCTACATCTATATCTATATCTATATCTATATCTATATCTATATCTATATCTATATCTATATCTATATCTATATCTATACCTATATCTATATCTATATCTAAATCTAAATCTATATCTATATCTATATATATATCTATATCTATATCTATATCTATATCTATATCTATATCTATATCTCTATCTATATCTATATGCATATCGATATCTATATCTGTATCTATATCCGTATCTATATTTTTATCTATATCTATATCAATATCTATATCTATATCTATATCTATATCTATATCTATATCTATATCTATATCTATATCTATATCTATATCTATATCTATATCTATATCTATATATATATCTATATCTTTATCTATATCTATATCTATATCTATATCTACATCTATATCTATATCGTTTTCTATATCGTTTTCTATATCCATATCTATATCTATATCTATATCTATATCTATTTCTATATCTATATCTATATCTATATGTAAATCTATATCTATATCTATATCTATATCTATATCTATATCTATATCTATATATTTATCTATATCTATATCTATATCTATATCTATATCTTTATCTATATCTATATCTATATCTATATCTATATCTATATCTATATCTATATCTATATCTATATCTATATCTATATCTATATCTATATCTATATCTATATCTACCACTATATCTATATCTATATCTATATCCATGGTATATCTATATCTATATCTATATCCATGGTACATATGTATCTTAATCTATATCCATATCCATATGTATATTTTTATTTGTGTCAATAGTTTTTCAGTATGTATGATTTATTATTTTTTTCTATATTATCTTTGTTTACATGTATGTTTATTTCTGTAAGCAAATGTATACCTTTACGCATAGATTTTTCTATGTTTATTCATATATTTATTTACATCCCAAATGTTTTTGTTTTTTATACATTATCTCTATTTAATGTTTACTAATTTATGATTGTGTCAACATTTTCATTGATTCGTATCTCACTAAACATGAAGGCCTTTATTATAACATATTTCAATATAGAAATGTTGTGTAAATATCTCCCATCATTTTTCCACAATTTTAAAATTTATTGTTTTTTTCTTATGAACCATATGATGATTACCTCTCGTCATTTGTTGTTTCTCTCCATGAATGTCTGAGTTCATGTGCTTGTTTTTGAGTTTCACACACATGGTATTTTGTAACTAGACATAAAAATTGGCCAATGTTGTCTACTATTAGTTTGTTCCGTTTTCATGATTGTTTGTTTGTCGACTTTGTTTGATTAGGTGCATGCTTGTCATTCGTCCCTAGTCTTGAATGTTTTATTTTCCCTTAAAGATGATAGACACATTGATCCACAAATTCTACTTCAAGTTTAGGCATTTTTTCTTTGTTAGTGCTTTGTCGCAAACCAGTTAATTAACTTTTCTCGACCTCTTTTTTCCGATCCATATCGCCTGTTTTGTCGAGTGAGTCACATTTTTGTTCAGGTTTGCCCTATTAGTTCGTTGCTCGCTTCTCATGCTTTCATTTCGTTAAGATCTCCGCCGGCGGAGATTGTGTATGTTAGCCAAGTTAGAAAACATGCGATCGTTTTTTCCAATTAAAAGGAGGCGCATCACTCGATCGATCGATCTTTTCTACTGTTTAATCCATTGGATTGTTTCTGTTAGATCCTCCAAACGCGGGATTGCAATTGCCATAGCTTTTGCGTCAAGATTTTAGGAACGATATTCGGTTGTTCTCCGGTGAACCGAAAAACCCAGCACTGCCTGCCGCACTTGACCTTGCAATGTCTCCCGTGCAGAATGACGAGTGCTGGTGCCTGATTCAGCACGCGCGTTCGTCAGCGCGCGTGAATGTGCACATGTTCCGGTAGAGGCGCGTGGATAATGTCTCCACATTCTCATCGTCTGCCCAGAACATGATGAGGACTACTTGAGATGGACAGCAGAGCCAAGCACAAGTCTCCCTTCTGACTTGGCATGAACATATAAAAAGGGGACATTGTTAGGCACCTCGCTTCACCTAATGTGGAGATGGAGGCTATCTCATGGCTTTAACAGATTCACATCAACACTTCTCAACGTTGTGTTTCATGTAACAATGGGACATAAACACTATTGACTGTTGCATTTCCTCTAAGCTTGGGAGGCGAGATCACAAAAAGTATGGCAATGTCTTTTGTGACTCCGCGTTGTGCAAAAAAGATAATTATGTATCTCCCTTTTTGGTCTCCGATCTCTGTTCATTCTTGAGGTACCGGCCCTACGTGAGAACACAGAGGATCCATACCGGTGTTTTGTGCCTCATGATGTTGTTCCCCACGTCAACTGGGCACACACACCAACACACGCCTTCTTCTTCTAGGACGAGATTATCTTCTTTGTGACACTTAAGAACGGATGGTTTCCCTTGTCAAAAACGATAAAAATGGTGTTATAATATAGGACAATGAAACATTATTCTACGAAACATAAACTCCATACATTAGTTTCATGTAATAATGAATCCGTGAGTCTTTTGAATCATAAGATTATATTAATTACTTCGGGGGCGTCATCATATTGTTACGCCGATCAGAGCATAGATGGTGAACAGGTAGAAGTTGCGAGGCAAAACACGATTTATAATTTGGGGAACTAGGGCAATTTATAATTTATGGTATGTGGAATTCGACAACAAGTGTCAAAATGATTGAACACATATATATACAGGTATCGCATTACGAATCAAGCACAGCCGGGGTCGTTTGCTTGATTGTCGAGCAATGCATGCGGTGTCACGCCGTGAGTGGTCGGATTCTGGAAGGTCCGCCAAGAAGTCGAGGGTCTTCCAAAATTGACCATGAAGCTGCAAGATAGATCTTTATAAATCCAGATTCGTCTCGGTGAATCGAGAGGTTAACCGAAAGGTCGTGACAATTCTCTTCATACGTTTGGGGGTGTGGTCACAGCTGTCGAAAGGTTCGGAAATATCCAGTAAGGCCAAATAGTTGGCCACTTTGCCCTTGACCGTCAGTTTTAACATCGTGGTTGTCACGACGCGTTGGGTTGTTTGTATAACAGAGATGCCAACTTGGAAGGCTTAGGGACTCCTGTACGTCTAGTACGGGCGTGCGTACAGATGTGGCCTGGTGAGGGTTGTAGTAGCCATTGATAAGTTGATCAACATATTCGAGGTTATCGTAAGGTTCCCAGCTGTTATGCACGGCGGCGTACCCGTGCCATTTGACGAGATACTCTGTTGTCTTGCCTCGTCGTTGATGGCCGAGGATGTCCTCGTTGACGTACTCTGTGTCTTTGTCCACTTGAACGGGAGGCGGAGGGGAGACATCCCTGCTACGAAAGTTCTCTCTGAAGTCTCGGTACTGCTTGAGTATGCTGACATCGAACACGAGATGAACTTGCATAGTGCCGCGGAGTATGAGTCGTGTAATCACAATGGTTTGCATGCGCTCAATCCTAAACAAACCCGACCATCGAGGTTTGAGCTTTGAATTTTCAGCTTCTTGGGGTTTGATGTTCGTCAAGCTAAGGAGGACTTGATCGTCGTTGGGATGTCGATCAGCTACTCTCTCCATAGTTCCTTGAGTCTTTGCGAGAATCTGTCATGTTTACTCCCAGATACTGGTGAACTCGCGACGTTAATGCGAAGTCAAACTGGTGTGGCGAGAACTTTACCATGCACCACTTTGAACAGAGTTTTACCTAGTGCAGAAAGTGTCGAATTATATGCGATTTTGGCGGTCAAGAGTTTTTGTGACCATTCCGTAACGTGAGGTTTGCATAGTATTAAGAGAAGATGTTCAAGCGTTTGGTTGTTCGCTCGGTTCGACCGTCGGTTTGTAGATGAAACGCCGTTGAAAGTTGAATTGTGCTACTGTAGTGAGTCATCAGTTCGCGCCAAAAACGGTTGTTGAATCCACCATCTCTCTCATCCTTTATGTTCTGTGTTCACCATGTACCCACACGATGTTTTTAGAAACAGCCCTACTATTCGCTTCGCGGTGATGGTGGTCGTTGTCGGGGTGAAGTGGGACATTTTAGAAAACTTGTCGACGACCACGAGGATTGCATCATATCCCTTGGGTGTAACTGGTAATCCAATGACAAAGTCCACAGAGATGTCTGCCCATGGTTCCTTCGGAACAGGGAGCTGATACAGAAGTCTGATTGGCCTTGTGCGACGAGAGTTTTGTTATTTACATGTGTTACAGGTTTTGCAAAAGTTGGCCACGTTGATTTTCATCTTGTCCCACCAATAGTTTTTCCCAACTTATTCAGCATCTTGTCCTCCTTGAAGTATGCATTAGTGCGATGTCGTGGAACTCCTTGAGCATCATACGGTGAAGTTTGTTGTTTGAGGGAATGGCCACCTGTCTTGTGAAGCTTTGTCGATAGGGTTCATCAAACGAGAATGTTTGTTTGTCATATCCATCGTGCTGGTCGTAGCCTCGTGCAAACACTTCCTCGAGGTACGGATCTCGCTATAGCTATAGCTGCCAGCATCTCCTTCTCATGTACTACGTAATTCAATTGCGGTCCTCGCATTTTTTAGACATGTAGGCGACCAGTTGTTTACCGATGCCATAGTGTTGCAAGACCATGCGAATGGCTCAGTCTGATGCATCCGTGGCCATGATGTAATCGATCGTTGGATCGTCTTATCATAAGGCTGGCGTAGAGGTCAGAACGTTCCATAAAGCAGTTGACAATTCTTTTTTCTCTCCCCACCACCACTCGTTTTCCTTTTGAGAGAGGTCGAAGAAAGGCACTGACAATCAGAGGTACTCGCATACGAAACACTGGTACTAATTGCGTTATTCGAGAAAAACCTAAATTTCTCGACCGTTGGTTGGCATCAGCCAATCAGCGACTGTTGCCACCTTTTACGGATCCATGGTGATCCGTCCACCGTTGATTTGTGACCCAAAAACTTGATCAAACAATGACCGAAGTCACATTTCGAGAGTTTTTGGAAAATTTTCTCTCCTTGTAAAACTCCAAGAACTTTTCGAAGGTGTTCATTGCGCTCCTCCAAGGTGCAACTGTACACTAGAATGACGTCAAGGTATACCACGACAAAATTGTTGAGGTTTAGACAAAAAAAATCATTGTCGCCATAAAAGTCGCCGTGGCATTTTGGAGTCCGAACTGCATGACCCTGAACTCGAAGTGCCCGAAGCGGGTTCAGAATGCCATCTTCCCGATGTCCGCGTGTGCGAGGCGTATGAAGTGGTATCCACTCCGAAAGTCAACTTTGCTGAACATTCGAGCCCCTCGTAGTTGGTGGGAAAGTTCATGAGCGCTGAGAAGAGGGTAGCGGTTCTTGATTGTAGTGTCCTTCAATTCTAAATAATCCACGCACATTTGCATCTAGCTAGTTTTCTTTTTTTATTACTACTGGTGCGGCACATGGTGACGTGGATGTGCGGATAAACCCCTAACAAAGCATCTTTTCAAGCTACTTTTTGAGCTCGATCAAATCGTAATCGCTCATCTGTTAGGCCCGTTGAATAATAGGTCTACTACCCGGCTCAGTTCCATGCGATGGTTGATGTCTCGTTGAGGAGGTAAGTACTTCGAGAGTTCACTAGTGAAGACGTTCACAAACTCCTAAGTGAGGGATGCAAACTATTCGCGTACCAACACGAACTTTGTTTTTGCTACTGATGAGGCCGATGATGATTTAACTGCTGCCACTTCCACTTCTCTCACTGGCTCAAGATGTATAGGCCACGCACGAGTTCCTCATCGTATACAATGCTTGGCCACGATGAGCGGTATCAGCTGCAAATGTTGTCGCTTTTTGGCTTCCGTGGCTTCCTCTATTGCTTCCACCTTTGCTTCTTTTCCTCTCGGCTTCCGTCCAACAAGCGGGAGTTTTTGTTTGGCGTCATCGATCTCCACATGTGGATTGTGCCGATACAAGTTATCTCGCCCAAGGATGATTATGTGATCGCTCTTTTGGCAAGATCTTGAGACAATTACATCTCTTAGATCTCCCACTTGTAGTTGCAATGGTTCTTTAAATCTCTGTACCTATAGTCCTCCATTAACAATTTTTCCGTCAAACAACCCTAGTTTGGTCCGTGAACCCAGTTTGTGAACCATGTCATTGCTCACAAAGCGGTGTGAAGCTCCTCCATCCAATAGTGTTGGTATGTTTCTACAAATTTTGCATCCTTGAGGATGGAATTTTAGTAGTATCGTCGCTTGGTCGCCCTCGTACCTCTCGTTAAGCTTTGCGATTTCAAAGTCCCTCTCTAGCAATGTAGGCCTTTCATATTGGTGATCGTTCAGCGAAGATTGCTCCTCATGGACAAGAGTTGCGCCTTTCACTCCTATCCTTTGCTATCTCCCGACTCGTTTTTCTATGACTTCCCCTCGTGTTTGGCCTGTTGCTTGCTCTGGAAATTGTGAGCAATGTGCCCAAATTTTCTGCATTTGTAACCAGTTCCCGTATGTCTCTAGTCGACGGGTCCACTTCCATCGGAATCGAGGAGTCCGCCCAAAGGTTTTTTTTTCCATTTTCGAGATGATTGTGGTTAGGAGGTTATCAACCGTATGATCTCTTGATCCGAGCGTTGTACTAAGTGCTGTTGATCCTTTGTACTGCTACGATCATCAGCCGTAAGTCTTTCACAATGCCAAGAATAGTTGTTGCTTGCTAGATATCTCGCTTGAGGTTGTTGATGTAGTGAAACCAAAGTTCGTCAAGGGCGATTTCTGCTTCGATGATAATCTCGCGGAATCTCCCCATGTACTTCGCCACGGTGGACTGCTGACGTTGACGCTAGAGCTTATATCGTGCGTTGGACTTCATGTTCATTCCACCAAAGCAAGCGAGCATCCTGCATTAAAATTCATTCCAGTCGGTTCGTGGCATCAGCGAGTCTTGCCACTATGTGTTGATCTGCTCCAAGGGTAGAACGTCTACGGTCGGCGATGTGAGACGGGCGCTGCGGGCCGTCAATGAGGCTCTACTGATCTCCTCTTGCAGTTCGAAAGTTTTTAGGTTGGACCACCAACGTAGTGTCATGCCACACAAAAGCGCGGCTGTGAGGTTAACTTTCCCTTTATCATCATTGACCCTAGCATCGATTAAGTACACTTCCAAACTCATGAGTCACATCCAAACTATTGCTCCTTTAAGCTTGGTGGATGACATGGTTCTGGTGGAGTCGGATGAATTTTGGACTTGCTTGAGAATTGGGAATTACTCTCGATGAGCACCGCTTCACGCGCCCTTGTGTTGCAAAGAGCCTCCATTGTGATGTTGAGTTGTTGGACCATGTGGTTGTTGATTCCCTTGAGCGCGGAGATCCTTTTTGCCCGTTCCTCGTTGATCCACGCATGTCTTCTAGTGCCACCTGTCGTCCCTACTGTTGTCATCGAGGCTGTCGGTTTGGGCGACTAGTTCATCTCCGTTGGGTCCGTGACCGGACTAGTCGCCAAAGCCGTAGGGGTTGTCCCAGATGCTGCAAACCCTACCCCCCCAGCATTCGTTGTGGCTTTAGGGTTCGTGTGCATCAACACGTTTTGCTCCTTCATCGCCGAAGTCGTCGTCGAAGACCCACTGCTCGTGGTTGGTTTCACTTGCTCGTCTCACGTCATAGTCGTGAAGTCTGCAAAGTATTGATGTGCGAGGTAGTCCTCCAGATGGGTAAAATAGCCGGATGACTCTCCAGCACAACTGCGAGGTAAAGCACGATTTAGAATTTGGGACACTTGACCAATTTATCATTAGCGATAAGTTTACTTCAATGACATGTGTCAAAATGATCAAACATATACATATACAAGTGTCGAGTTACAAATGAAGCATACTCAGGGTCGTTGGATCGACTATTGAGTGATGCATGCGGAGTCGCATTGTGAGTGATCAGATCTAAGAAGGTCCGTCAAGAAGTCGGGGGTCTTCAAGAATTGACGGAGAAGGTGTGAGATGCATCTTTAAAAATCCAGATTCATCTTGGTGCATCAAGAAGTTGACCAAAAGGTCGTGAGAATAATGTTTGTAGGTTCATTGGTGTGGTCGAAGCTGTCGGAAGGTTCGGGAATATCCACTAAGGGCAGGGCACTTGGCCAGTTTGCCCTTGACCTTCGGAGTGAACATCATGGTTCTCGCGACGCGATGGGATATTTGTGTAATAACAGAAATGCCCACTCGGGAGGCCTAGGGACTCGATAGATCCACCATATCCACAGACCACTCTTTCATGACCCCAAATCCACCGATCAAAACTATATGTGTGCCATACCACTTTCTCGCAGAATTAGGCCAAAAGTCCACGCATTGCACTATAAAAACCAAATTTCCTCATGTTTTTATTAAAAACAACCAAATGTCCACAACGACCCAGACGGTGGAGCGCACTTTTCCTGAACCGTTCATCATTAGCCGTTTTCCGGTGGGATCCCAACAGATGGAAATTCACCTGAGAAGTGAAGGACAATTGTCCTGGCGATATCTCGTGCAAACGGACAAAGCAAAGTGCATTGATGTCACGGATGTTTGAAACTGTAGCAGCAAGAAGCAGTAAGTGCGTTTATGGGGGGGATTGCACTTTACGTGGATGGAATGTCTACAAAATGGTAGATGTGTACATTCAATAGGTTCAGCTCGAACCCCCTTGTCTATGCCGTAAAACGTTGCTCTGACGTTCACATCCTTTGTCAGCATCAAGAATGCATTACGTTGCAAAGGGTCACAAACCTGTACGACATGAAACGTTGAACCGCGACCATAGATTCCAACACGTTATTCAAGGCTTGCATTTGTTTGCGTCGTGTTACTTACATAGTCCTTCCATATCAGCAACTCGTATCAGGACAATGTCTTAGGGACGGTCCCCTACCAGGGTGCGTATCCACGATGGGTGGTCTGTGGACGTCCTGTGGCCTAAACCGACCAAAGCAACACGTCAGTGGAGGCTCATCAAGCATGAGTGGGACCGGAGACATGCACCCTATCCTCGGTTCTTGATTAATGGCAAAGCCCCGACCCAAGAAGTGATGTGTTGGCTGACTGGGCACCGTATGCCTTCACCCCTGCCCAAAGATTGTTTGAACATTTGGGAACCCTGGAAGTCTACGGACCTGTTAGTGGACAAAGTCAGAACGATCCTAGCAAGGTTGTGAGATTGATCGATAGTTGTTCCTGATTTTCATTTGACACCAACTTATTGATGCTCCCTCTCACTTGTCCTAATGCTAAATGAAGACAACATGCTCAGTGCAACCACTGATGTCTAAAGTTTGGGAAACGTACATGTGTATGATGGAGTTGTAGTGAATGCATGCAGTGGCAAATCCTTAGTACTTTAATGGGAATGTGAACCACATTTCCATGTAAATAAAGACGGCATGCTCAATGCCACCACATATATGTAAAGTTTGGGAAAAGTACGTGTGTATGATGGAGTTGTAGACAATGCATGCAAAAGCAAGTCCATATTACTTTCATGGGAAAATGAACCAAATGTCCATATACATTAAGACAACATGCTTGGTGCAACCACCTTTTTCTAAAGTTTGGGAGCAGTGCATGTGCATGATGGAGTTGTAGACAATGCATGCACAGGGAAATGCTTCTAACTTTCATGGTAAATTCAATCAAATGTCTGCCTAAACTAAGAAGAAATGCTCAGTGCAACCACCGATATGAACATTTTGGGAACAGTACCTGTATATGATGGAGTTTTAGAAAATGCATGCACAGGAAAATCCTTATTAACTTCATGGGAAAATGATCCAAATGTCTACGTATAGTGTGACAATGAAGAATAGTAGAAAGCGCACAATGACCAAGTGGAAAGGAAAATTGATTCTGATCCATACATAGACAATGTAGGAAATGTGGTCCTATGGTCCCTATGTGTTCCCAGTCTGGTGGAAATGTGTGCTCAGTGTGCAAAGCCTGGGATGAAGGGAGCTAGGCATCCATTGACCAAACAACGCTATACTGTAGGGGGCAAAGAGTAGATCGAGGACATGATCTCACGGGCAGAACACAAGTTGCAAGTGACACAACAGTAATCAAGGTAGCAATTCACATAATCCTCATTGTCTTCTGACTCTGATATGGACGATGTAGACAAATAGTCCTCTGAATCACTGACGTCCATGTCATAAAAGATGCCTTCCTTTACTTTGTGATACGGACTGTCAAGTTTGAGACAGATCCCATGATGAAATGGACACATGTACATTTTGACACTGTGAATTGGCCTTGGTGCTCAGTCCTTCTAAATCATGCGGATGAAAATTACACAAGTACTGGCTATAAAGGATGTCACACTCCATTACAGTTGCCATTGGCGGAAACAATAAGTGCACAATGTGAATTATGGAGAAAAGAAAATGTGAATGGAAGAGCATGAACAACACAATGACGGCACCCCTTTATTGCACAACATGTAAGCACGTGCATGGTTAATGAAGTCATTTTTGTTCATAGATTTTTAGGGTTTTTGAACGGAATAATTGCATAGAGTTCATGTGCAAATGAGGTTATGATCGAAAAGATATTCATTTAGAAATAACTACATCTCACCCAACAAATGCTCCAATAGGGCCAAGTACAATTTGACCCTCCCTAACCCAGTTGCTCATCACACTAGGTGTTCCCTAGCACTACATGGTCTATCCATGTAAGCTGTTCAATACATTGCTTTTGTTGAAATATATGCTCCCTTCCAGTCCTAACTGAGGATGTTGATAGACCTTGCTACTAGTTACACTTGTGACTGTCTGTGCTCCCTTCTTTTGCCAGTTGTGCATGACGTACAGGACAGAGATAACATTGCATGTTGAATTTACAAAGAGCAACATGACGGGACTCAAATGATGCAAAACAATAATGGAATACAAGATGTCATACTTACAATCTAGATGATTTTGTGGTCTTTGTCCCTCTCCACAGCTCAATCCTCCCATCCCCTCCTCGACTTTCTGCGACGTTGGGTTGACGCCTGGCATGGGGAAATTGTATGTGTGCCTATATGCCATGCGTGTGAGACCAACGTCACATAGGGGCTCAGCCTGCTCTCCACGGTTGATGACAAAGGTACAAGCATGTGCACTGGGTTTTCCCCACTCCTTCCACGCCCCGCAGGTGCATGTGCGGTCCAACACGTTCACCATGCGTGTCCTGTTGCTTGGTCTTGTTACTGTGAGAGTGTGTGGTCTCTGAAGATTAAGCCTTTGTTTGTAGAGAGCATAGTCACTGCGGAAAGATGGACTTGGAAAAGTGTGGAAGCTAGAGCTGGAAATGACGGATTTACAGGTTTATAACAATGAGCAATGCATAGCCTATTCATACTGTATGGCTGGCTAGCTCTAGCCCTAGCCTAATGCTCTCCCAACTTGCTACAACAAGCTACTTGCATTTGTACCTAGTCTCCTACTTGCACATGGTGCCCTTCTTGCACTCAATGCTTAGTGCCAAAAATGTTGGGCCGTCGATCGTCGAGATCGACGGTCCGTCTTGTCTATTGGCAAGCCACCATGTTAGTTGTGTATGAATCCCAAAGGTGGGTGTGGTCACCGTGTTCTACATGCCACCGGAGAACTATGACCGTCGCACGGTCACAGTCACCGGTTTTGCTGCAACCATTGACCGTGTCCGTCATCGGAGGTCCGCCATCAAGAAAGCCCCTTGGAGGGTAGCGTGACCGTGACGTTACCTGCCGTGAGGGTGACACGCAACCTCGTGTTGCGTGTTCGGAACGCACGCTTGCATGTGTAAGCAAAACGCCCCCCTTCCGCCGGCATACACCACATGACAGAGTGAATTTGCTCGCTCCTCCTCCTCCTCCTTACATCGGCAGTCGAGCGGAGGTGAGCTCGACCGAGACCTGGGTTTCTGAAAATCAGAAAAAGGCCTGCGTGCCCCCAAAACATGGAAGAGCCTCAAGAAAGCCAACAAGACCAAGGATACCTCGTTACATTCACCTCCTCACCCCGTTGGAGACGCAACCTCCCGACAGGCCTGAGATACTCTTGAAGAACGGTTTTGGTACCACCAACATGGAAGTTGGCCTCTGGCTCCTGAGGGTTGTGCTCTGCTGGAAACCCCTTCCACTCCACCAGAAAATTGCACCAATATCCCCTATGGCGGTCCCCCAGAATCTTTTCCACCTCAAACTCTTCAGTGCCCTCAACCAAGACAGTAGGAGGTGGAGCTGTCCCACAACCCTCGAAGAAGGTATTAGGGTTGCGATAGGTACAAAGCAGGGAGATGTGATTCACCAGATGGATGGTATAGTGAGCGGATAGCTCCAGCTTGTATGGTACAGCTGACCGCTAATCCAGAATGCAAAACAAACCCACCCATCGCGGCTTCAAATTAGGATTCCCAACTCCCATTAGCTACATGTTAGCAGAGTTCACCATCACCTGATCTCCCACTTCAAACTCCTCCGCAAAGCGATGCTTATCAGCTTGCTGATTTTGCTGCTTCTACGCCTTCAACAGCTGTTGTCGCACCATGTCTCAAGTGTTCGTATACCCATTAGCAATCTATTGAACAGCCAAAGAGATGTTGCCATAGCAAAGGCAACTGGGCTTAGGGAATGGTATCCATAAAGCACCTCAAACTGTGACTTCTGTGTGGATGCTGACACCGGTAGGTTGTAAGCAAACTCTGCCATCCCGAGCTTCTCTTCCCAACCCTCTCTATCTCGTGGGACCATTCTCTGCAACAGCTGCTCCGAAGTCTGGTTCGTGCGATCTGTCTGTCCATCTATCTGTGGGTGGTATGCTGTGATCAGTTGCACACGCATGCCCAGCTTTTCTATGAGATCTCTCCAGAACCACGAAGTGAAGCGTGGATTGAAAATCTGCGACCACCGACTGCAGCTGTCCATGCAAGTTGTTGACATGACTAAGGAGGAGTTGAGCTATGTGAGCAGTTGTGATACTCTCACGATATGCGATGAAATGTGCCATCTTGGAGAACCGGTCCACCACCAACGCCATGTTGTTGCCCTGCTACATCATAGCCAATGAATTCAAGCGAGATGTCTATCCACCACTCTCATATAGGCAATGGTTGCAGCTCCCTAGGTGGCTTGTCCTCCGTGCCTTGATGCATTGGCACACATCGTAACTTCTCACAAACCTCTTACAATCGTTCACCATGGACGACCACCAGTATTGGCGTGCCAAGGCTTTGAGCATCTTGTCAAAGCCAAAGTGACCAGACTAGTGGGTATCATGTGCCTCCTCCAGTAGCATCTGCTTCAATGGCGCAAAGTCTGGCACACCAATCCTCCGCTCTTGCCCCCTTCATCAATACACTCCATCCCACGTGGCGACTTTCAGCGCACCACCTGTGAACTCATCGTCCATGCCATAGCCGTACTTGAACATGATATGCATGAATGGAGATTCCATGAGCACGGACATGGCATTGAGGCTCAAGTCTAGCCTCCTCGACAAAGGGTCTTCCAGATTCACCTTCCCAGGCTTGTATTGGATCTTGTTGTCAAAACTTCCCTCCAAGAACTCCATCCAGAAAGTCTTTTGGCGACTGATGTTTGGATGTGTCTTCAGGTACTTCAGGGCATAATGATCCTTGAAGACCGTGAAACGCCGCAACTTGAGGTAGCACCTCATGTGCTTGAAGGCATGGATCAATGCCAACATTTCCTTCTCAAAGATTGCGTGGTTCAGCTCCGCACCTCGCAGATTGTAAGACATGTATGGAATTGGCTGCGGACCATTTCCGTGATCCTGCATCATCACCGCCCAAATGGCATAGTCGCTTACATCCATCGCCATGATGTGCTCCTAAGTTGAATCCGGATGCACTAGAACCAGAGCCTCACACAGTGCAAACTTAAGCTCCTCAAAGCTCTTCTGCTCCTTCTCGTCCCATTCCCATTGGTGATCCTTGCGTAGCAACTGAGTCAGTGACGCACCCTTCTCTATGTACCCCTAGATGAACTTCCGGTAGTAGTTGGAAAATGCGCGGATGACCTGGATGTCACGCACGTACTTTGGTGTCGGCCTCTATTTCACTGTTTCATCTTTATTTTGGTCCATGCACAGACCCTTGCCGTTCACAATGTGTCCAAGGAACTCCACCTCCATTTTCTTGAACTCACACTTGGAGAGCTTAGTAAGCAACTTTCGGACCAAAAAATGTACCCAACACCTGTCGTAGATGTTGTTGATGATCTTCAAGAGTTCGGGAGTAGATGAGGATATCATCAGGGAACACCCCACGAACTGGTCCAAGTGAGGGTGGAAGATCATGTTCATGAGGCTCATGAATGTTACAAGAGCGTTGGTCAATCCCAACGGCATCACGAGGCACTCAAAATGGTCGTACCATGTTCAAATCGCCGTATCTCCATATCTTGCTCTGCAATCTACATATGATAGTACTCCTAGCAAAATTCAATCTTGTTCAAGCACCACGCTCCCCTAAGCTGGTCAAACAGCTCCTCAGCCCTTGGCAGCGGGTACCGGTACTTGATCGTTACATTGTTTAATGCGCGATAGTTCACGCACATCGGCAGCTCCCCTATCTTCTTTTTCATAGAGAACTGGTGTAGCATAGGGTGACACCGATGATCTGATGTTCCCCTGCTCAGTCAGCTCCTCCAACTGCTTCTTCAGCTCACCCAGCTCATCATCGCTCATGCCATAAGCAGCTCGCACTATTAGAGTTGCTCCAAGAACCAACTCAATTTTGTGGTCAATGTCCCGCTTTGCTGGTAAACCCTTTGGCAGCTCAGCAGGGAACACATCACTTTATCAGTCCAACACTCCCTTGATGCCTTCCGACATCTCTGTTACTAGGGCTTTCTTCTGCTCTCCCTTTTTTTACATTGCCTCTACTACCAACACTTCCAACTCTTCAGCTGCTCCCTTCCGCCACACCCACGCGAGGTACACTTAGTCCCCCTTGCGCTGACAGCGCTTTAGCTGCACGTAGCTCAACTACGTCACCTTCTGTGCTCTCAAGTCCATCTCCTCAGCCCACAACAGTGAAACGATCTGTTCCTTGTATTTCTTTACTTTCACATGGCTACACACCCAATCCACTGTAGGATTCCACCTGTGCAGCCAGTCACACCCGAGGATGGCATCATAGGTATCCATCAAGCACGTGCGAAAGTTCACCTCGCACGACAACTTGCTTAGATGGATCCTCAAAGGCTTTTGAGGAGATCCGCACTCTAGCTCCCCTTACACAAACTTGGCCTTAGTTGGTTTCCTAGGTAGCCGTGCAAGCCTCAACCTTTCTGCAAGCTCATCGCTAAAGAATGAGTGCAATGTGCCACAGTCCAGCAATGCTCCAATCTGCATGCGAGTCTGGCAACCCTCGTCGTCTGCATAACCAGCCAATGAAATTTCGGCTTTTAGGAGGATTCCCGGAATGCTCCCGCATCTTTTGCTTTGCTGCAATACACTCGCCAGCTCCCTCGTTGTCGAAGGAATTTCGAGACTGTTGTTCGCTGATACGGATGAAGCTTTTCCAGCAGTTGGCCGTCCGTTACTTGCTGACCATTGCCATTTCCTTGCTGATTATTCTTGTAGTCCTTCCTATGGTTCCCAGGCATTGTACAGATCCAACATTTTCCACCATGCAACTTGCTCTAATACTGGATTCCTTGCACTACGTCGATCTCCATAGGGTCAGCTTGTTGGTGCCATGCTTGACGTTGAAAACTTTCCTGCTTCTCACAAAAACCCCCTCGATGGTAGCGTAGCGCGTGAACTCACCTAGTAGTGACCACCATCGCTTGGAACTCCATGATTCCACTCAGTGTGAGCATGCGCTGAATCTCTGCCTTCAAACCATCGTAACATTTTCCTACCATCTCCGGCCCGCTCATGTCGTCAATCTCCAAGCACAACGCCAGGAAACAACATGAGTACTCCTACACCGAGCTAATCTGCTTCATCTGCTTAAGCTTTTTACGTGTGACAATGGGAGCGTTCACGAGATCAAACCGATCTTTGATGGCTTGCTCAAACTACTCCCATGTTGTCGGCACGCACGCTTTGGCTTCTCCTGCACCTGGCTTCCACAAAACTACATGTTGTACCACGGTGTTCCCATCTCGACCTCAAGTGGCAAACATGTTCAGCTGCTTCCACCAAGTGTAGTAGTGTGACCGTGAATGATGCACGCACACCATCGTTGTCTGGGGGTTGACCCAGATGTTGTTCTTCTATGCCCCATGGCCACTGCTATGGATTGACGGACAGGTTGGGCATGCACTGCTCCCTTGGAGTAAGTCCCCCAAACCTTGTTCGTGGTGCAAGTCCAAGCGAGACACCAGAAGTGTAGCGCAACGGATAGCATGTTGGACTTAGGGACAACAGGTCCTGCAATCGAGCCTTGATGTGCGCAGGAGGTTTTTTGACCTTCTAGCACAGGGGAAGTTTCTTAGACATTTCTCCATGCATGAGGAGAGTGCGCCACTTGGCGGTCAGTGGATGCGCCAATTGGCGGACTGGTGAGGTGGTNCTTAGATGCTCCTCACAGAGTTGTCCAACTAAGGAACAGTATAAAGAAGACACTGGTTGGTCTAAGCCCCAGGAGTTAGTCTTTGACTAGCACCTCGCGCGAAAGTGACCAAGTGTTAAGTGGACACAGTTGCTAGCAAGTGATTGCCTAGGAACTGCTCAGTGTGGAACCGTGATCCTGAGGGTGATATCTTCTCCTAGCTGAAATGCTAGGAGCGGACGACAGGTGCTATTGTGTCGGCCCTGTTTTCTAGTCCGTTTGCCTCAGGCCGGTTGACAAAGGGTTATGGGCCCACACTGACCAGTTGTAAGGCACGCTTCGCTCAACTCTGGTACGCTCTCTCCAGGTGCACGCGCCGGCTCCATCAACTCCATCAGCTCCATCAGCTTCATCAGCTCCAACGGCTTGGTCTGCACTTAGCACACAGGGACTAAGGACAAGCTCTGCCCTTGGAGGCACGACCCTTGTGTCCCAACCAGGACAAGCTCTGCCCTTGGTGGCAAGACCCTGGGTGTGTTGGTGTAGATATATTCTCTGTCTGCAGGTGAACATCGGCTGGAGGGGTAAGCAACGGATCTGCATCCTAAAACCGGTAGCAGACATCAGCTAACATCAGCCTACATCAGCCTCAACGCAGCAGAGACGTGGGAAGCAGACAAGGGCAACAAAAATGGTTGACCCATCCGGAGGAGTGGGGGCTGCCGCAGAGCAGTCCTCAAGCTCAACAGTGGCTACCATAGGGCAGACCACTGGAGCAAATGTGAGTGCTACGTCACTGCCGCAAGGTCTTGGACCCCTGGGAGGAATCCCCATTTTCGAGGGGATTGACTTCCCCCTTTGGAGATGGCAGTTTGAGCTGGCGATGAAAGTGCGCGGCTTCATCAAGCTACTGAAGGGAGAGGAGTAGGTTCCCGCGGAAGGCACATCTGAGCATGAGGCTTGGATGGATCGAAATGATATTGTAATGTCATTCCTCAGCAACGCGATAGCCAAGAAGTATGTTCCCATCATTGCCGGGTACACGCTGGCTTCCGAAGCTTACGACAAGCTCAAGCGCGTGCACCAATCCACCTCCCTCGCAAACAAACTATTCATCCTACAACGGCTGATCAGCATGCGGGTGAATGAGGGCGAATCAATCCCCGATTTCCTACAGGAGTTTGAAGGACTCCTTGGCGAGGCTCGCCAGATGAACTGGGACCTTGACGAGAACATGCAAGCCATGATCCTCCTCATGGAGCTACCGGAGAGCTGGAGTCCAATGATCACCGTCATGGGCGGTTGGAAGGAGGACGACCTGACATACACGGCAGTGTCCGAGTACGTGCGAAACGAGGCCTTGCGCCGCAGCGGAAGTGAGGCTAACTTCTCAGCCTATGCCGCACGCTACGGTGGCCGCGGGAGCAAAGGGTCAGCCTCTGGTCAGAAAGGCGGCAGCGGAAGCGGTGGCGGCGGAGGCAACAATGGCGGCAAGGCTCCCAAGCGACAGGGTAACTGCCGCAACTGCGGCAAACCTGGGCACTGGGCGAGAGAGTACAGGTCGCCAAAGAAGGAAGACGGCGGAAGCGGTGGGAACAAAGGCAACAAAAAGGGTGGCAAAGAGGCCACCAACATGATGGCACAGAGCACGCCTCCAGCAAAAGGAGCGGCGCTGCTCAGGCCAGGAGCTTTTGGGCTCGACTCCGGCACCGATCATCACTCCAG
>SZWC01009456.1:33331-68121 GCA_023375785.1 Penium margaritaceum
ATCCCTCTCTCTTTCACTACACTTCTCTATCCCTCCTCCCTCTCTTTATTCCTAGCTTCATCTCTCTATTTATGTCTCTCTCTATCTCCATTTATCTATATCATTATCTTTAGCCAAATGTCTCTTTTCCCACCTCTCCCTCTCCCTCCTCTCTCTCTCTCTCTCTCTCTCTCTCTCTCTGTGTGTGTCTAACCTGCTACCCCCTACCTCCTCTATATTAGTCCTCTGTCTTTTCGGCACTTTTATTTATTCATAGATGTTTTTTGTTTTTTCTTTGTCGCAAGAGATAAATACATGATTTGACAGATTACCTATAATAGTCTGGAACTTTAGTATCCCTGATACATTTGTAATGAATGTTGTTACCCACTTAACCCATAATAGTCTCTCTTAGTTAATATTTGGAAAGTTATGTCTCCCTCGCTTAGGGGCATTCAATGAGCTTTCAGTGCTATGAGATCGAGTGGCCAACACGGCTTTGTCTCATGCAGAACATGACGGCCTTCAATGACTACCGGCAGAATGCTGGATACGCGGTCGCCTCGCTGACAGGATTGCCATTGGAA
The DNA here is from genome assembly GCA_023375785.1 of Penium margaritaceum. NCBI lineage: Eukaryota > Viridiplantae > Streptophyta > Zygnematophyceae > Desmidiales > Peniaceae > Penium > Penium margaritaceum. The sequence goes on from SZWC01009456.1 coordinate 33,898, forward strand.
GTCCGAGGAGGACCTCATCCCGTTGCTAAGGCCCCCGAATGCGAGGCAAAGTGTACATGAGCTAGTGCGATCGTTCGGTGTGACAAAGTGCACTTATCATACATTTAGTGTGCGACTCTTTACAGTTTTCATCCACAATGGTTTGCAAAGTTAGTTATGAAAAAAGGTCATGGGTTTGCAAGTTTTCCCATCCATTATGTCGAGCAAAAGATTCAGCACTAGTAGAGCTTTCATTGTTTCTGGAGAGAAGGCGGTCATTCCCAGCGGAACAGGGAACTAGCATCTTTGAGGAACCGTTTTGTCTTTTCAGATAATTCTTTCTAAAGTTATTGTCGACAATATCATTAGCGATGAGTTAAACGAGAACATCTGAACCAATGACATCGACTATATACACTTTATCATCGCATTTATTCTAAACCTTTAAGTTTGAGAAAAATCTGTGCCTCCGTTTCTCTCTCTCCACATGAATAAGCAATGGTTTTGTGTCCAGTTCAAAACCTCGAATAAACGCTCATCGACTCTGGCTCTTTCCATTGCAAGAATGATTAAAAAATGATATCAAACGTGAAATGTTTTTGCTTTTCGCAACATGGCTCAAAACTGTTTGAGATATTTCCCCAGAGAAGCTGCAATTCTACAATCCTAAGAACGCGACCTTGAATAAATTTCCAAGGTTATTTCTCAAACCTGGCAGTAACTAGGTTTTCTGTGCCTCGACGTTCATATCAGACTACACTGATCGATGGTTTGTTGTTTGAAATGCAAGATTACTCCTCACAATGTAGCCATTTTGGAGTATGGCTGTCACAAACTGAGTGCGTGATAAGTGCACTTCCATACTCATTTCGAGCGCACCCGCCACATGCACTAGCCCCGTACACTGCGGCCATCTCTATACCATCTTGCAAGGACTGAATTGAAGACAAGACAAACATATCGAGGAACAATGCCAGGTCCACTGTCGACGGCAAGTAAATAGCCATCGAGAAAATATGATAACCTCCTCGGAGCGACCGGCCGTTTCAAATGAACGAACCAAATGGTGAAAGAACAAAAAAAAACGCCGTAAATTACATAGGAAATCTACTACAGACATGTCCAGATCAGAATGTCAGAACATATTAATGTATTCTAGATTATTACACCCGTAAGAGGGTTGAAAACCACAGAAACACTTTACGCTGCTCGTGAATTTTTCCAATTAAAAAAAATAGAGTCTTCAGATAAACAATTTTCTTTGTATCATATACATATTTCAACCATACAATTCTTGACCCTAGTTATGCATAGAAACACACACTACCACACTAGCCTCACGCACTGAGGTACCTCCTTAGAAGCAATTGTTTCGGCCATATAGGACAAAAGGAAAACTGTGTTGAGACAAATAAGACAAATTCACACACTGAGTGTACTTTGGTACGGTTTAAGAGCGCAACCCCCACATACACTAGTCCCACGCACTGGCGTTCCTCCTAGGAAGGGACTTTCTTGGCCATACAGGACAAAAAAGTAACGTATGATGGGACATATGAGACAGAAAAGCACACTGAGTGCGCTCTTAGTGTACTTCCGTATGGTGACCAAGCGCACTGGTCACATACACTAAATACACGCACTGGGATCCCTCCTAAGAAGAGAGCTTGCTATCCATATAGGACAAAAGTACACTCCCGTCACACACAATGGAAGGAGTGTAGGGACAGGTGCAAAGAACCCCCTTTGGTGAGAACACACTCAATCCGCAAACTAGAAAACAAGTGTATTAAATGGCCTTGATTAACCATACCTCTCAAAAGGAGGATAAATCATCATTCAAGGGAACGGCTAGTATAGCATTCTTTTAGGTCATACACAAATATTAGGGGGTCCACAGGTGTGTGATCTATATAGTACACCACTATGATCCATCAAGGCTCATCCACAGGCCCATAAATACCTCTTTGCAAGACACGATGCTATCACTTTAGATATCTTACTTCAGCGTTTTGCTCACATCGGCCCGTCGTCCCTCCAAGAACTCACTCAAGCACCTCCAGTAGATGGTCATGATCTTGCAATAGTTCAAAAATAACAGCACGCACATCCATGCTTTGCTTGTGGAAGTGGAAAAATGATGTAGCAGCTATTTTCTCATCAAAAACACAGATCTATAGCTCCTTTGCAACTGGTTCACACTCACATTAGGACTCTAGGCCATCAGTAATGCGCTCCAACAGTTGAAGGTGCTAGTGACGTGTTAAGTCTTATAAACAACTACACGCAGATGGCTTGGAGCTTCCTTTTTAAGGAGAAGGGAAATATGGCAGCTAAAAGTTTTTCGTGGCTATCTAGAGTGCAACAATAGTGTGGTAGACCATTATGCATCCTTTGTAGTAATCAAGGCGGAGAGTTCACAAGTCAGGAAATGGAGGATTTTTTTTATGAGCCAAGGCATTCAACATCAAGTGTTAGCTCTAAAAAATGGAGTTGTGGAATGGATCTGGAGAGAATTGGTACCGTACACTATATGAAGCTTTTTGAACTAGCAGCAGCACTACTCGATTGGTAGATTCACCAGATGGACATAAAGAATGTCTTTCTTCATGGAACGTTACAAGACAAGATCTTTATGTTGCAGCCAGAAGGGGTAGATAATGGAAGGGACAAGGGTTGTTGTTTCAAGAAAGCACTGTATGGTCTAAAACAATTTCCATTGTGTTGGAATGAGGAGTTGGCAACAGGTCTGGTTGATGGGGTCTTCAAAAGAAGCAATGCACACCACGACAACTAGACTGATTTCCTAGTGGTGCAAAAAATGTCTCCAAAGTCTGTCCCTGAAACTAGAGATTGCTCTTTTTATGTAAGGTATGCCTTGTATCTTTCAGTGATACCTTCATTGTGATACTTGATGAAATAAACCCACTTTCCCCCAATATCCACAAGATAATTCTACCACCTCCCATGTGTCAAATGCATATATCTCACTCAGTTACTCCTGAATTTTCCGCTACCACAGGACAATTCATTGCCTCTTTGTATGTCTGAGGAATAAATGTCACTGTAGTGCGACCCAAACTGACCAGTGAACCGTTAGTATCCTGTCTCCAATGCATGTTGACCCCTGGCGGTGGTGCAATTGCAGATGCTGTGTTTGTGATCATATTTGACATGCCCTTGTATGACTTCTTGTCTACTACTCTAAGTGTGTTACATCTCTGATGCTCCTCCATCTGGGTCACAACTCTCTCACCTACTTTGGATGCTCATGCCTTTTGTTTCCATTCTAACATCTGTTCCACAAAAGCTCCAGGTGGGCCCGGTACTTGGTGCTTGACTGAAGGAGGGAGAGGATGCTGCTCTCAATGGCGTTGAATGAACAGATGTAGGGGGTGACAGTGGAACTGATGGTAGAGATGGTTCTAATGGTGCTAATGGTGCTGATGGTGCTGATGGTACTGATGTTGCTGATGGTGCTGATGTATGTGTGGTATTCACTCTCATCCTTGGAATAATATCTTAGGGTTGCAGTCAATGAGAATGTGAGATTATTTGATTTCTTGGGCTAACGGAAACAGCAGAGATTGGTAAAAATGTCGTGGGACCTGGATCTGGCAAGGGATTCTGTGTGGTAACTAGAGTAGCAATCTGTGAGAATGGAAGGTGGTGGATGGGATGTGTGTTCTGAAAGGCGCCTCGTTGCTTTTCATTGAGATAGTGTGGGAGAAATCACTGCTCATAGAAATCCATGTGACCAGATTCCACAATCTTTCTAGACTGTAGATCATAAGAACGCCACACATAGGGTACTTTGCTTGGTTCCATAAAGGAACCTTATCATCACGGTACATCAAGCTTCCTGTCCTATCATCTCGAGGCCGGCAATAGCAAAAAAAACTATCCCATACTCTTGCTGGAGTCAAATCGGCTCTCCCATTGTACCACAAGTGTCACGAGGTGACTGTTTGTTACAGGTGCCCGTGAGGAATGCAATGACATATCCATACAATGTATTTCACAGCCTCAACCCATAAGCTTGGTGGAATCCTGGCTCCTATCAGACCATCTTGTCGTGGTTTTTTGCTAGTGATGTTGTGGCTAACTGCTATGAAAATGGCCAACAATGCCATATATTGTCCTCAAGACAAGTTATTGGGGCTTCCGCTATTGTTTCCATAGTAGGCAACCATTATTGCAACCACCAGTCCCAATCCTGCTTAAAAGGACATTACTTTACCTGTCACCAATCCTGTCCAAGGTGTAACAACTGATGCTTTTGTTGGTGTTGTTTCATTTACCTACTAATCTTCCGGGAAAATGCTATCTCACACCATATGTGAGATTTTTACAATGCTTTTTGGCAGAAGAAGAATCACAAGAACCCTTATACTGTGTAGCATGGAAATTGAGAGGAGAATGGTGAACACCACCAAACAGGAAAAAAGTAGCCACGATGATGAAATCCATAGCTAGAGTAAAGCAGAAGTTGAACTTTACATCCATTATGGCTAAATGTATGGTCTACGACTGCTGTGGACGCTGCTATTGCAACTGCTGCTGAGGCTTACTGCAATTGCATCAGTGCTTGTCAAACTGGCCCTCCCAAGACCACTGCAGTAATTATTTTCCCTCCTTGTCACTGCACGACATGCAACTAGGAGCTTCTGACCAACATCACAAAACAGAAAACGCAATTCCTTCATACTCATGCACACATTGGAAATATCAAGAGATGTGTGTGTGTGTGTGTGTGTGTGTGTGTGTGTGTGTGTGTGTGTGTGTGTGTGTGTGTGTGTGTGTGTGTGTGTGTGTGTGTGTGTGTGTGTGTGTGTGTGTGTGTGTGTGTGTGTGTGTCTGTGTGTGTGTGTGCGTGTGTGTGTGTGTGTGTGCGTGTGTGTGTGTGTGGGTGTGTGTGTGTGTGTGTGTCTGTGTGTGTGTGTGCGTGTGTGTGTGTGTGTGTGCGTGTGTGTGTGTGTGGGTGTGTGTGTGTGTGTGTGTCTGTGTGTGTGTGTGCGTGTGTGTGTGTGTGTGTGCGTGTGTGTGTGTGTGGGTGTGTGTGTGTGTGTGTGTCTGTGTGTGTGTGTGCGTGTGTGTGTGTGTGTGTGCGTGTGTGTGTGTGTGGGTGTGTGTGTGTGTGTGTGTCTGTGTGTGTGTGTGCGTGTGTGTGTGTGTGTGTGCGTGTGTGTGTGTGTGGGTGTGTGTGTGTGTGTGTGTCTGTGTGTGTGTGTGCGTGTGTGTGTGTGTGTGTGCGTGTGTGTGTGTGTGGGTGTGTGTGTGTGTGTGTGTCTGTGTGTGTGTGTGCGTGTGTGTGTGTGTGTGTGCGTGTGTGTGTGTGTGGGTGTGTGTGTGTGTGTGTGTCTGTGTGTGTGTGTGCGTGTGTGTGTGTGTGTGTGCGTGTGTGTGTGTGTGGGTGTGTGTGTGTGTGTGTGTCTGTGTGTGTGTGTGCGTGTGTGTGTGTGTGTGTGCGTGTGTGTGTGTGTGGGTGTGTGTGTGTGTGTGTGTCTGTGTGTGTGTGTGCGTGTGTGTGTGTGTGTGTGCGTGTGTGTGTGTGTGGGTGTGTGTGTGTGTGTGTGTCTGTGTGTGTGTGTGCGTGTGTGTGTGTGTGTGTGCGTGTGTGTGTGTGTGGGTGTGTGTGTGTGTGTGTGTCTGTGTGTGTGTGTGCGTGTGTGTGTGTGTGTGTGCGTGTGTGTGTGTGTGGGTGTGTGTGTGTGTGTGTGTCTGTGTGTGTGTGTGCGTGTGTGTGTGTGTGTGTGCGTGTGTGTGTGTGTGGGTGTGTGTGTGTGTGTGTGTCTGTGTGTGTGTGTGTGTGTGTGTGTGTGTGTGTGAGAGAGAGAGAGAGAGAGAGAGAGAGAGAGAGAGAGAGAGAGAGAGAGAGAGAGAGAGAGAGATTCTGAGAATGGAGAGAGATGATGCACGAGAGAGTTTGTGAAAAATATTTTCTGAGGTGAATGGGAAGGAGAAATGTGAAGAGGCTTGCAAATCTAAGCGGTTTTGCCTGTAAATTCATGGTATCCATGATTGTTGGTCAGGCAACATTTCCCAACTCGCCCCTCACGTGCACCAAATGCATTGCTTGAAAATTCTTGGTGGTGGCCGATGAGAAAAAATGTCTTCATGCATTTGAGGGAATGTTGGCAGAGCTCAATTTTGTCAAATTAACCATGGAATTCATTTCAGAAACCAACCTATTTTTGTCAGTGAATGAGATAAAGTTTGTCAGGTCACTCCAATGCACTAAAAACCTGTGTATGAGAACATGTATTGAAGTACCTTCCTAGGAGATTTCTTATGTTAATGTTTGCGTTAACATGAGTCTAAAAAGCATAAATAGTCTTGAGTTCGTGAATACTTGGTATAGAACCTATACCAAACATTCATGAAAAACAGTCTCAAAAGTATTGATCCAGATGGGTATAATTGTAGGAGATTTTCTATCTGTATAGTTATGTCCCAGTACCTCTCATGTGATGTTTTTAAGCCTATTCTATCTACTCAATACTTCCTCATTTTCATGAGTAAATTCAACATAAAAATTTGACCTGATAGAAGAAATCCAGATAATTGGCACCGCTTTCTTGAAACCCCACCCCCACCCCTTCCCCAAAACCTATCTAGTATTCTGGGGTTGTGAAGTGATGCACGTAGCGGAGTCATGTATGACCAATTGCCTCACATGTGAAACTCTGTATCAACAAATGTATTGGGAATAAAAAAACTAGTGAATCTAGGTGTTTCGCATAAAACGTCTAAACATCAAATGAAGCCCATTAGAGTTTTCATTCTGTACGTGTGGGCTTTGCAGAGATGCATTCATGGTGATTTTTTGTGAAGGGTGTTTGCATGAAGAAATGCAAATTTAAATACACTGATCAACAAGTGGTTGAATTTGAGGTGATTAACCATAACTTGCACATTCAATGTATTAGATACACAGAATTCGGTCATTTTCCATGAAATTGTGTTTGAAGGTAGTCACCTTCTGTTCACTTGAGAAAACATGTTTTACCCGTGCCTTAGCAAATGAATGAAATAATTTAATTGAGATAAATAAATACATGATATTTTGGTGGAATACATAACAGACGTACATATGTCGTCAAACGTTTCGACATGTCACATATGTCAAGCGTATTCTTAACTTCTGATTGTGAAAATTTGATCAGAAAAGGGCTTCCTATTGAGCGTACTTCTGCGGTTACTCAATCTCTTACTACTCTTTGACAAACTGCGGAAGTTGTCCCTCCCCCCCCCCCCCCCCCAAGAAGAACCTACACTTGTATGAGGGTACTGTATCTGGTGCGTGTATTGTCCAGAATCCTGTTTTTTCCACTAGGGTATCATCTACACTCATGTATTATTCACTATTTCATTAGATACACAGACCATACACACTATCCAAATACACTTTAGGTTTGGAGGGAGGGGGAGGGAGGGGGGGGGGGGGGGGAAGCACCATGAGATCCGGTCCCCCCCCCCCCCCAACCCCAAAAGGGTGGATCGTATTAGTCAAGCGTATTTGGATGGTGTGTTCTATTTCAGTAGTAGAGAAAAAAAAAACCAAACACTAATGTCACCAGACACTAACCGCCGATCAGAAAACATCAACGATCGGTGATCGCTGTGCTTGATTGCAAACAGGTGAATGACGATCGGCGATGGGAGATCAACGATCGGAGTACGATCGACGATTGATGATCTCGTTTTTCGATTGTCAGACGACGTCAACGTGTGAGGGTAGCTGTCTTAGGAACAGTCACCACGTCAATGGGATCCCCCCCTCCCCCCCCAAAATTGTTCAGTACATTGGTTCAGTGTAGCTGGGGCGTGTATCGTGCTGCATCGATATTCCTACACTAGTGTACCATGTAGAAGAGTGTATTTTTACATGTCCATAAGATACACAAACCATAGACACTCCTCCAATACAAATTTACTTTGGGGGGGTGGGGGGGGGGGGAGAGTATTAAATCAGGGTGTCCCCCCCCCCCCCCTCCCAGAATGCTCAAGTATATCAGCCTGGTGTAGCAGGTCAGTGTATCAAGTTATAGTGGAGGAAATGTAATACACTAATGTTTCTGCCAATGTATGATTATCAACGATCGACGAGGCGAGTTCAGGATTTGCAGGTTGTGTGAGTGGGGGGGTTCCAGATATCGTCCTATGGTAGAAGGGAACCTGCTGGGCCCCGCTACCCTGGGACCCAGCAGGAGCCTGGGAAAGCAAAGAAGAATAAAACCCACAACCCTGCTTGTGATTGAGGAATGGGTTTCATTGAGAATGTAAGAACTGCGATCTGTGTGAGTGGGTGGATACGAGAATTCCCCCCCCACACTGTAGAAGGGAACCCACTGGAGCCCACTACCGTGGGGCCCAGGTGCCCGGGCAAGCAAAACAATAAAACCCACAACCCCAAATGTACGCCTTTGTCAACGAACTGCAAATTGAGCTGAGAAAAACAAAACCATGGTTTCTAACTAGTGCTAAAACTTTTATTGAAATCCTTCAAAGAACTTTCGTGCATTTAATCATGCAAATACATTGTTGTATGTATGAACACTCATGGAAAGAAATGGAGGCAGAACTTCCACTAAGGTACCATGAAACTTCCAAAGGCTTACGTTTAACAGGTACACTACGTAAAGAGTGTATCTTTTAGGTATGATGGACCATAAATGGGTGTGAAAGGCAACTTAGAAGCAATCCATTACCAAACTTGCACCTTGACCATAAATGAGTGCGGACACTGGCTGAGTTATAAAAGAGAATTGTGGAGGAGGCCATGATGAACTGCTCTATCCTTGCGGCATTATCTACAGCGTTGTCTTTCCCTAATGACGAGCCAGGCGACGTCAAAGGTGAATTAGTGATGAGTCCTTCAAGGCCCGAACGGCGCCTCGGAGGTGGTGTAATGTGTCTAGGCCTGCCTCTTGTGTTGTTTGCGATCTAGCTCCATCCCAACTGCCCAAACATCTACGATGGATCTTCCCCTTTAATGGGGAAGTTAGGCAAGGCCTCATAGGAGATGAAATGTGTCTGGAGATGCATCCCTGTACTTCGGATTGTTTCTGATTCTGCCAAACCTCAAGAACCCTCGAGCTCCAGTGTAGATGCCCGTTCCCCCTACGACGGGGATGTCGCATGTTTTCCCTGTGAGTCTGTCGCAAAAATTGTTGTACACACCTGGACGGAGTAAAAAACAAAAGCAATAGAACAAGGCAATGTTGGCGACATGCTTATCAAGTATGCCTCCCTGTTGCAAACTACCTTGCACCTTGCAAGTTGTTCAGGAATGTTAGTCATTGAACTAAGATGCATTTAAATGGAGGTGAATCGGTACCAAGCTCCAATGCACTCCATGGCCAAGGTGAGGGGAGTATTTCAGTGGCAGAAGGTGACATTACCTGAAACAGAAATGGAGCCTCCGTTGAGGAAAGTGGTCCAGGTGCAGTCAAGGTATGGGTTTGAAGCATACACGCAGCTCCCAACCAAGAAACCCATCTGCATGCCAGAAAAACCGAAACATTTCAGTTTCATGTCAAATTTCGACCCTTGAGCGGCTAAAAGCGATGCTGTGGGTAACAAGACAGCGCTTACTTTCCTCCCAATGGGCGAGAAGACCGTCCAGTAGAAACCAGAAGTTGTGCCGTCGTCCCACTGCAAGGCCATATCAAAATACGGAAGAAGAGGGCTGTTCGCTTTCGAAACTGAATATTTCTCATTGGACGGCACTTCAGAGCGACACAGAGAGACAAAATCTCTCTCTCTCTCTCTCTCTCTCTCTCTCTCTCTCTCTCTCTTCATGTCTGGTCTGTTTCTATACTCAAAACTCTGACTGTAGTCCTAGAGCATGATGCTCCTAGTCAAGGAGCATGCGTCATGCTCCTGCAGTCACGTCAGCGCCAGTTCATTGTCAGGCAACATGTCTGAACAACAGCAGCCGCATCACTGAAGCGTAAGCGTGCCCGATCCCTACACGATTGGGGCCTGACTGCTCGGGTTCAAGTCGTGGATTTTCAAGGGGGTTGCACGACAAGCATTAAAGCTTACTTACAGAGTGGCGCTCCCCTCGAAGGTGGTCTTCGATCACCGAAATGATCCTCCCTCCATTTGACCCTGGACAGGACGACAGTGGAGGGGACCGCGGTGTTAGAGAAATGAAACATAGAATGGCTTGTATGGAGGCTGGAAAGGTCCCTCCGTCCCGGCCAGCCATGCGTACCAGGAGGAGAGAACACGAGGAGGACGAGAAGGAGGACTAGCCGTCGAACGGCACTCATGGGGATAGAAAATTGCTCGACGGAGGGCAGGTTCGGTGGGGCAGATTGATTGGGGCCGATTGAGTCGGTCTATTGGACGGTTGGCTGGTCTGAACCAGAGACACTTAACCTGCGAGTCACTGCTGATTTGCAACTTCTGGGCCACTACCAATTACGCCGGCAGAAAAAAGTTGGTACTTCTTGAGGGATGTGGCTGCGTAGGAACCAAAGGGGATGTTTCTTCTGCGAGCTCTCAGCCGACAGGCGCCGTCGCGTCGCCGGCAACGGGCAAACAAAGGCAATAAGCAAGGGGATAGCACGGAAAGCAAGGTACGCTGGTCCAACCTCCAGACGCCGCAGCGAATGCGGCGGCCAAAGGCGCGGCCGGCCGTTCACGGCTCGGGGTCTTGCTGTCCAGAGCAGCAGCCTACTGCTCTCAGCTGACCGGCAATCCGATAATTGGCTGGGGCAGCCCCCGTGGGACTGCATCGTCTTAGGGTGTATGTGGAAACGCCCCAATGGTCGTGCCCAATTACTACTGGGATCATGTGGAAGCCGGCGTGCATGTCTCCTGTTCATGCATAGACCTCGCAACAGTTTTCTGGTCTCCTCTCATCTCCCGTTGCCCCCGGACGACACATCACGACTTTTCTTCCTTGCCCGAACGGCAAGCAACGGACGTGCTTTACGGCCTCGCGTCAACCTCCTAGCCAACCAGTGGTCGGCGACCACCGCCGACGCATCTCATTATGCCTTCAGGGGGGCGGACGGCCGTCGGTCGCGGACACAACAGGCGGGGATCGATCAACTCAAGGCGAATGGAAGAAACTTTCGAAACGTTCATTTCAAACATTATAAAACCGTCGAAAGTAGAGCGAAACCATCAAAAACCTTCGCACGATTAATTAGACTTTAGCCATTGGATGTGCTTTACACGGATGTGTTTGGGTATGTCCGAATATGCAGTAGCGGTTGGAGTGACCCGAGACCAGCGACGTGCTAGTCCGGTTCTCTGTGGGCACAGTCCGAAAACAAGCGGAAGTTTTCCGACAGCTTTGACTTGCTGACGCGGTTACTGCGGTGGAACCGACCGTGTTCCTTGAAGTAGCGGTCGACAAAGGGGCGTCCTTTAGCGGTCAATCCGCGAAGTAATGCGGGGTCGGAGTGCTAGGCGGACGTGCCCAAACACACCCGAACGAGAGGCGTTTGCTCTGCGCGCAAATGCGCATGGTGTGGAGCTGGAGCAGCAGCAGCAATGTTGCCGCAGTTGCCTCGACCTCAAGACTGAGCAGTCGGAGGGCACAAGTCGAGATGGAAGGCGCAGCGCAAGCCGGCATGAGTGAGACGCACCGTTCGTCGTGAATATGAGGGAGACTGCTACAGTGCGACAGCGCAACAAATATCACCCTGCTGACTTGGCATCAGCACATTATGATGCTTAAAGGACATGAAAAGGGATGTTTTGCACGGCAATAGCCGATTCGGAACAAATAAGCCATCCACCTTACACTATCTAACCACTTTCGACTCTACCATAAACTTTCTTTACACATACCAATGAATCTGTGACATTAAAAGGAAACTCCTAGGCCCCGCTCTTCTGGGACCTATGAGGTTGAAAACCTTCATGACACCTACAAAACCTTTAAAACAAAAAGGCATTAATCCAAGAAGTATTTGAACGGTTCACGGGGATGAAATGAGGAGCAAAAAAATACATTATGCATTCAGAATATTCGATAACTGTTGCCCACCAGTAAGTGTATTTCTGTGTTATGAGTGGTACATATCTAGCTCATGTACTGTAGTGCCCCTTCTATTCGACCAAAAAAAAGGGTTTTCCTTCGACTATTCAAGCACATGAATACTCTTATGTCGAACAGAGCATAGATGGTGAACAAGTTGAAGTTACAAGAACAAACACAATTGAGAATTTGGGAGACTTGATAATTAACGATAAGTGTACTTCTGTGACAAGTGTCGACATGATTGAACACATATATAGAAGTGTCAAGTTACAAATGAAACTTAGTTGGGGTCCTTGGTTTGATCGTCACGCAACGCGTGTGGAGTCATTTCGTGGGTGGTCGGATTCAAGATGCTCCACCGAGGGATCGGGGGGGCTTCTAAAATCGACGACAAAGTTGCCAGATGCAACTTTATGATTCAGGACATGTCTCAATGCGTAGAGAAGTCGACCAAAAGGCCGTGATACTTCTGTCGATGATTCTCAAAAGTGGTTTGACATGTCAGAAAGTGCAAGAAAGTTTGCCGCATGGCGAGGGCAGAAGGCCGAATCGCCCTCAACTGTAAGAGTGAAATTCAGGGTCTCGACTCGCCGTCACTTATTTGTATAATTGCAGAAATGCCCTCTTTGAAGATTAGGGACTCGTGTACGTTTCATATGTAACACTCCCCCCGTTTTCGTCGCGACGTCCTGGCGCGCGTGCACATATGGCCTGGTGAGAACAGCAACAACCATCAATTAGGTGATCAAAGTCTTGAAGGTTGTCGTATGGTTCCCGAGTGTTATGCACGGCGTTTTTGTGCCAATCAACAACATACCCTAATGAACATTGATTTCGATGTTAAATATTTGTTGCCTGGTCGAATTTCATCAAAAATGAACTTTCATCGAATTTAAAAGCATCACCAAAATAATTCCAGGATCCAATAATCAAAATCAAAGGTCTACATGCTTCATTTCATGTAAATTACAATCGGGTTCATGGAGACTTGTTTCATGTCATTCGTTTTTTCCTAAGGCGAAATAATTCCTTCAACTCAATATCTTTCACTTGCACAGACACACAAGCTCAAGTGTGGTGGCTTGCATGTTCGACCATCGTCTTTAGTGCAATGTAACAAGCATGATGGGCTTGCGACTCGTGCAACGTGGCAAGGGTTGCTGGTAGCCACACATGTCAAGATGTCCATCCTCCGCGCCTCAACGGTTTGGCATCGCGCCATTTGACCGTTTGATCGTTTGAATTTTAGCATTTAAAAACACTTCGAAGTTAGTCATTTGTTGAACTAAAGAAATGACCCAAAACATTCGTCGAATTCAAGGGTCTACCCCCATTTTTCATCGAATCTAAAAGTACCCCTAAAAAAATTAGAAACCAGTGAAAATGCCATCGAATTAATTATTCTTCATCTAAATGATCGAACTCAATGTTCACTAGGGTATCATGTTGCTTTGCCAAGTCGTCGATGGCCGACAATGTCCTCCATGACGTACTCAGGGTCCACAAGATGAGGGGGAGCGACATCCCTACCGGGGAAGTTCTCTTCGAGATCTTGGTAATGCTTGAGTCTGCAGATTTGGAACGCCGGATGGATCTGCATAGTGTCAAGGAGTTTGAGTCGCATAACCATGGAGGTTTGCATGCGCTCGATCTCAAATGGTCCCAGCTATCGGGGTTTAAGCTTCGAACAATCGTCCCCTCAAAGTTTGATGTTGGTCGAACATAGAAGAACTTTGTTGCCAACAATCAAAACATAGTCAGTGCGATGTCGGTCCACTGTTCGTTTCATCGCCGCTTGTGTCTTTGCGAATATCTAGCATGTTTCATCCCAGATGGTGGAGAAGTCGCGACGTTGGACGTTGACCGCGGCAATGTTGCTCTGGCTATGTAGTCCGGCTGAAATGGTGGGGATTTTGCCATGCACCACTTCAAAAAGAGTTTTACTCGTTGTGGTGGATGTTGGTTTTTGTGCATTCCTCATTGTGCTATGTTGTGTCCTCCTGGCTTGTGTATATTGGCGTGCAGATTACTGACCACAAAATTTGACACTGTTGGAGTGTCGTCTGGTAGAGCCGACGCACGCTGAGGCCTACTCACAGTTTTCTGGAGCCTCCACCCTCTGGTGACGTGCTTAGCTCCATCGGCAGGCCTCCTCGGCGGTCGGGTTGCCGGTGGTCACAACCATCGCCGATGCTGTCTGCATGCATCTAGTGCTGGTTCTCACTATGCCATTGCGTCTGCAGTGCCATGCGCTGCCTAGGGTCCATGTCTCATGTTGTGTGGCACTGTTTGGCATCATGGACCATCGTAGGCACTGCCTGGGTTCGGGCAGCCATAACTCTTTTTCTAGTTGTTTCTATCCGCACGACTGCGTTTGCAGCGTCAGTATTATGGTATGGTCCACTTTTCAAGCGAATCAGACGACACCCGAGTTTTGGAATGTCGGCCGTCTGACAGGGCTCACCGAGAAAACCCTGCTTGCCAGAAAATGGATCTATGTCTATTTTCTGATTGGTTGGTTAGCTAAGTAACAAGCTCTACAGAGCCGGGGGGGGAGCTAGAACTTGGAGGGGTCTCCCATTGTTGTTCATTCTTCATCCCTAATCAGTCACTTTCAGTTTTGAGCTATTTCCTGGCACTAACATTGGCGCGCACATTTCTGAGCAACAAACCCAGAGCATCCAGACTTAAACGCTAGAGCGGCAGACTGAGGGGGCAGCAGACTAAGCAAAAAGCGTGGAAGCCCACACGCTGCATCAACAACACTACTGCCCTAACCTACTGCCTAGTATTTCTAGCTTGGTATCAGAGGCAAAGCGTAACAGCAGCAGCAGAAGACTTGCCTACCGGTGCCACAAAACGCCGGCGGAACCCCATACGCGCCAGTGCATGGGAGATACTACCAGATGTTTTTCGGTATCATTGACTCGCCTGGTTGCGATGTCAGGTTGTTTCCCAAGGCCACTGAGCCAGGTGAAATGCTGCCGGATTTTTCTTGCAGCACGGACCCCCACGCGTGACGCGAGGAGGTGAGTGGAAGGATGCGTCTGACACCTGCAAGCAACAACGCACACGACGTCACCCAGGTGCAATGATTGGCAAGAGAGAGCAGCAGCCTAGAGCAGCAACAATAGCTCGCAGCAACAGCAAGCAGTGTCAGCAGCAGCCGGTAGCCGACAGCAGCAACAGCAGCAATCGGCAGCAACAGCAGCTCGTAGCAGCTCCCGGCAGTAGCAACCCGCAGCAGCAAGCAGCAGCGGCGGCCAGCAGCCAGCAACAGCTGCAGCTGCACGTAGCCCGCTGCTTGCCGTGAGCGATGGGCTGCAAGCAATGAGCCCGCTGCTGCCAGCGAGCAATAGATCGCCAACAGAAAGCAGCGAGCTTGCTGCTTGCAGCCCACTATCCAAACCGAGCAGCGAAGCTTGCTGCAACAAACAGAAAGGAAAAACAAACAAAAAAGGAAAAAAAATCCCCCACTAGCAACCTTGCCACGGCTGTAGCTACCGCCATAGCCGCTCCAACAGCCACCGCAGCCATAGCAGCACGTAGCATCTTAGCAGCAGCAGCAGCAGCAATAGTAGTAGCTGCACATGTTGCTACAACAGCAGCCGCAACAAGAGCAGTACCAATTGTTGCTGTAACAACAACCGGAACAGTAGCAGCAACAGCGTCACCTACAGCAGTCGTAGCAGCCGCAACTGCACCAACAACTACAACAGCAGCAGTAGCAACCACAGAAGCTATTGTAAGAGCAGACCAGAAATAGAAGTAGTAGCAACAATAGCTGTAGCAGTAGCAGCCATTGCAGGCGCATAGCAGTGGCTCCAGCAACGGCCGCTACTGACGTCAGCAGTCTACCGCTGACGTCACTACTGATGTCATTGCTGATATCATAAAAAAAAAAGAAGAAAAAGGGGAAACAAAGTGATAACACAATCCACCATGGTTGATAGCCCTAATGGGGAGGGGTCCTCCTCTATTGGGGAGACCCCTAGCCCCCCTTTCTTGTAGCAGTTGCAGTAGTTGCAGCAACAACAATCCACAGACTTTGTCACTGGCGCCTTCGACCCCCTGGCCACCATTCAGCAACAGCTTGCCGCCCTGATGTAGCATGTTGCAGCACTGCAGCCGTTGGCCTCACAGACTCCCACAAGTGTCCCACTGCTTTTCATTCTTCCTCGGCACGCCACCCCCATTGTGTCAGCTGCCACGCATTACCTTGCACAACAGCAGACTCAGCGCCAGCGGCAATAAGTGACCTCAGTCCTTGCTCCTTTACCGGGCGCCGGCCGCAAGCCAAAGGACTTTGAGACACCGCCCTCGCCGCTTTAGGCTAGCGAGAAGTTCCAAAGCTGGGAGCTCAGCTTCCGCACAGGGTGAGGGCTGGTTGGCATACTACATCCTTCCGTAAGACTCCACCCAGGCCGACCAGCTGTATAACGCTGGTCGCACCGTACGCGCCCTCGTCCCCGTCGCTCCTTTGACCTCCCGCCTAGCCTTAGAGTCCTTCCTCGATGACTTCAGAGCTGGCGGGACCCTAGACCATGCAGCCGCATGGCACGTCCTCACCCGTCCCCATCGCCAATCCAACGAGGCTGAGACTAGCCGTATATTGCGGGAGTTCAACTCCCTGCACATGGGGGAGACCGAGATAGTCACCGCTTACTGGCAGCAAGCTGAGGACATCCTCTGTCACCTAGGCAAATCTACTCCACCCCTTCTAGCCACACTCCTCACCATCAATAGCTGTGCCACTAATGTGTACGCGGACGTCTTCGTCCACTACTTTAAGGATGTCCTATCCACCATGGTGGCCCAGGGCACCCTCATGCCCTGGGCATACGAGCTCTTTCTCAGGATTGAGGAAGCTTGTCTGGAGTCTCGCCTCCAGTGCACCGAGGCCCTCGCCTTCCCTGCTGCTGCTTCTGTGGCCATCACTTCCCCCGCAGCATCTACCTCCACCTGCTCCTCATCACCGGGGAGGAAGAAGTGTTGGGGAAAGAAGGGCAAGGATTAGCAGTAGCACCAGGAGCACTAGTCGTCTGGGTCCAGAGGCGGTGGCTCGGTATGTCACAACTATGGCCAGCCAGGGCACGAGTGGTATACATGCCCAGTACTGATGGACGGGGCGCGCGTCATCGCCACCATGCACATCCAGTAGGAGCGTCCTCTCGCCTCTGCCGCCGTAGGTGTCGCCGGTCCCGACGCCTTGACCCCGTCCAGTAGCTCCACTCCTCCGACGGCCACACCGGCCCCACCAACGCCAGCTCCGTAGCAGCATCATCCGCAGCGGTCGGCGCCTCCATTGCCTTCACTCATGTAGTCCTCATCCCATCCGGGCTGAGACGCTGTCACTCCGCACTCAGTCTATACTCCCGGGCCATCCACTCGTGAGCGTCAGTTGGAGCAGTTCATTGCGCTCCAACTCGGCCTGCCTCACCCTCCCCCCAGGGAAGTGCGAGTTACGTCACCTCCTAATCGTCTACCCTACCCTGCATGACTGGGACTAAGCTAAGGTTGTGTCCTGCTCCTTTGTCTATCTCGTTGTCTTCCGTGGTCCTCTTTGCCCCCTTCCATGACGACGTTGCATGGCCTGATGATTGGCAGTCTCAGTTTGCGCCCGCTTCCACCGCGTTTGCGTCTCTTGCTTGCTGCCATGTGACTGTTAGCGATCTGGCGACTCTGGTCCAGGACCCTGCCGAGACCGAGATCATGGACTTTGGGGCCACGCACCACGTGAAGACCACTCGCGAGGCCTTTAGTGTGCTTGGTCCTGTTTGCGATGTGTCCGGTTTCCAGACGGGCTCCAGACAGGTGTTACTTATCCGCGGCGTGGGCGTCGTTCATTTCAGTGGTCCTGTCGATGATGTTTTCGTGACCGATGTCCTCTTCGTCACAGGTCTTGAGCTCAGCCTTCTGTCTGTTACTACCCTTGACTGCATGAGCATGGACGTTGTGCACTCGCATGGTGTTGGCACTGTGTCGTTGCGTCCGTCCGGTCTTGTCATTTGGCATGCCACCGCTCGTTGCAACCTGTGGCACATCCGTTGTCTTTCGTCCTCTCCTTCCATCCCCTCCCCGTCGGCTGCCACAAGCCATGTGTTTTCCACTAGCACGCTCTCTCCGCAGCACACCCGCCTCTTGCACCGCTGCCTCTACCACGTCCACTCTGTTTTCGTAGATAGCATGCTCTGCACCCAGCCGTCCAAGGGCCTTGACCCGGACACTTTCCCTCGGCGGCGCCCCACAGAGTGGATTAATTGCACTCAAGGCAAGATGTACCAGTCCACATACCCTCAGTCCTCCCATGCGTCCACCCCTCTAGACCTGGTACATTCCAATGTGATGGGTCCTCTCACTACCTTCATCGGAAAACATGGTCGGTATGTCCTCACCCTCACTGACGACTACTCTCGCTACCGCTGGACCTTTTGCCTTTGGCAGAAGAGCGATGTTGCACGCATTATTCGAGACTGGCTTGTACTTGCGGAATGCGAGTGTGGTCGATCTCTTCTCCGCTTTCGCTTTGATTGCGATGTTCAGACCACGACCTTTTTCGCCTACCACGGCATCCACCACGAGACGTCTCGGCCCTACACGCCTGCCCAAAACGGCGTCTCCGAGCGGTGGAACCATACCATGGCCGACGCTGTCCGTACAATGCGGATTGAGTTTGGCCTCTCTGATGGTGTCTACGTTGAAGCCATGGCCTACATGAAGTGGGTCTAAAACCGGATTCCCCATGGACCTCTTCCCCGCCAATCCACGCTGTACCAACACTGGTGCAGTCAGCGCACTGACCTCCGCCCGGCTCGTGTCTGGGTTGCGTGGCTATTATGTGGTTGCCCGCCCCACAGCAAGGCGGCAAGCTAGCCCCCCGCGGACATCCTTGAACCTTTCTCGGTGTCTCTCATTAGTCCAAGGCCTGGAGCTTCTGGGATCCATCCTGGTACTGCATCGTCAATTCCCGCGATGCCCTCTAATTAAAGGAACTGTTTCCCTGCGATCTGGTTTGCTTTGGCACGTCGGTGTCCCTCACATCGCGTGGGGTAGTGGTGAGTCCGTCCTCCAACCTGCCGCTTCCGGGTGGCACATCACCTTGTCCTTCTGAGCCGGTAGCCCCAGTCGCGTCCCCTCGCCCCTCCAAGCCGATAGCCCCAGTCACGTCCCATGGCCCCTCCGGCTGACAGCCCCAGTCGCGTCCCCTGGTCCTTCTGGGCCGAGAGCCCGAGTCGCGCCCGCTGGCCCCTCTGGGCCAGCAGCCTCAGGTGCACTCGCTGGCCCCTTTGGGCCTGCAACACCATGCGTGTCCTCTGGTCCCTCCGTAACAGCAGCTCCAGTCATGCCCCTTGGCCCCTCGGGGCCGGCAGTCCCAGTTGAGCCCGCTGGCACCTCCGAGCCAGCAGCCCCAGTCGCACCCACTGGTCCCTCCGTACCGACAGCCCCACTCCCGCCCGCTGGCCCCTCGGAGCCGGCAAGCCCAGTCACGGCCGCTAGTCCCTTTGTGCCTGCAGTCCCGTCTGCCTCCATTAGCTCGTCAAACTCGGTTCCATCTCCTACCCTACCGCGCTACACGTGTGGCCCAGGCAGCAGCCTCCAGCCCAGGCCGTCAATGAGCACGCAGACCGCCGCACTGCGCCTTGTGGCGCCTCGGCCCCCTGTCGCTCCACGTGTCTCGTCCACTCGTACGGTCGTGAGTGGGGACCCTAGCACCAAGGCCCTCGGCCTTACCACTTCGGCCATCAATGTAGACCTTTACCCGGGCTCCGCACTAGACTACGCCATGCTCCATCACGAGCATCTGCATGGCGTCATGGCTACACTCGCGCGCATCCCACCTGGAGCTCGAGATGCACACACTCTCTCAGTTCGCTCCATAGCATGTCCGAGGACCTAGCCACCCTATGCGAGGCTCGAGCCTCTCCTGAGGCTCCACACTACGATGCTGCCTGTGCCAACAGGCTCCATGCTATCTGGCAGCACCACGGGTATGACCTCGTTGACCTCCTTCCAAGTCGGAAGGCCATCGGTGCCAAGTGGGTCTTCCGGCGCAAATGAAACTCGGACGGGTCCTTGGACAAGTACAAGGTCTGCCTCAAAGCCAAGGGATTTGCTCAGGTCTTTGAGGTTGATAACGACCACATCTTTGCCCCAATTCGCCGGTTCTCCACTAGCTGGGTGCTCTTCAGCATCGTTTCCTTGCATGGGTGGGAGCTACATCAGATGGACATGAGCAATGCTTTCCTCCATGGCTCGCTGAAGGGTAAGGAGCTCTACATGGTGCAACTCAAGGCTTCGACGACGGCACTCGGAGAGTCTGGCGGCTATAGAAGGCCCTCTATGGTCTAAAGCAGTCGCCT
Organism: Penium margaritaceum; assembly: GCA_023375785.1. Taxonomy (NCBI): domain Eukaryota; kingdom Viridiplantae; phylum Streptophyta; class Zygnematophyceae; order Desmidiales; family Peniaceae; genus Penium; species Penium margaritaceum. The sequence goes on from SZWC01009456.1 coordinate 54,244, forward strand.
TGGTGCTGGAACCAAGAGATCAGCAGCAGGCTCCTCCACAGTATCCCCCTAGATAGCACCGCTGACCCCGCGCTGTTCGTCAACCTGCAAGGCCAGACCTTCGCTGCTATTCTAGTCTACATCGATGATCTCCTCTTTGCGTCACTAGACATGGCTACCATCCAGCGTGTCAAGAACCTGCTACACATCGCCTACCAGATGAAGGATCCCGAGTCTGCAAAAGTCTTCCTGGGCATGGAGCTCGCGCATGATCACTCCAAGGGCATCCTGCACGTGTACCAGCCTGCCTATGTGCAGACCTTGTCCACTTGCTTCGTCGAGGACCTGCCCCTTGTGCCGAGCGCATCTTCACCCATGTCACCTGATGGCCATGTGAAGTTGAAGAGTCTTCACCCAATCCTTGTGGGGGAGGCAAGTGACGTGACCACGTATTTGCGAGTCATCGGGTCATTGATGTTCCTAGCGACGACAATGCGCCCAGATATTGCGCTCGCCGTCAACCTCCTGGCTCAGTTTTCTTAGGAGTCATGTCACCTCCACTTCAAGGCCGTGATTTTAGTACTGTGATACGTCGTCTCAACTCCTCAGCGAGGTCTCATGTTTTGCCGCCAACCGTCTGTTGTCGCGCTTGGTTACACTGATAGTGACAGGGCCGACAGTCCGGACGGTAAGAGTCGCACAGGCTGGATCTTTCTGATCGGCGGCATGGCTGTGTCCTGGCGCAGTGGCAAGCACGGATGCATTGCATGAAGCACTACTGAGGATGAGTACATGGCTCTTGGCTCATGCGCGTGTGAGAGTGTGTGGTTGCGTCGTGTGTTGTTTGAGTTACGTCAGTCCGTCGCATCCATCACATTCCATTGTGACAATGAGAGTGCAATGGCCATCACCGACAATGACGGCGTGCATCACACACGCAGAATGCACATCAACGTTGGGTATCATTATGTGCACTTTTTGCTGCATGACGGAAGCATCAGCATTGTGTGGGTTGAGACAACACGGCGATTGGTGGACTTCTCCACCAAGGCACTGAAGCGTGACCTGTTCAAGAAGGCTTCGACTTCTGTCGGCGCGCATCCGTGAGTTGTCCTCTTTGTCCCTTCCTGCGTTTTTGCTTGTCGTGGGGGAGTCTGGCTGTTGACTCTGTCTATGCCTGCCCATATGCACTAAACCAGTGAGTCATGGGGGAGTGTTGGTTCTTGCGCATCTCTCATTGTGCTGTGTTGTGTCCTCCTGTCTTGTGTATATCGGCATGGAGATGACTGACAGCAAGATTCGACACTGCTAGAGTATCATCTGGTGGAGCCGACGCACGCTGAGGCTTACTCGCAGTTTGCTGGAGCCTCCTCCCTCCGGCGACGTGCTCAGCTCCATCGCCAGGCCTCCTCAGCGGTCGGGCCGCCAGCGGTCACTGCCACCTAGATGCAGTCTGCATGCGTCTAGCACTGGATTTGACAGTACCATTGTGACTACACCGTCATGCTCTGCCTAGGGTCCATGTCTCATGTTGCGTGGCACTATTTGGCATCATGGACCATCGTAGGCACTACCTGGGTTTGGGCAGCCAGAACTCTTTGCGACTATTCTTCTAGCTGTTTCTGACCACACGACTGCGTTTGGAGCGTTGGTATTACGGTATGGTCCAGTTTTTGGGCAAATCGGACGACGCCCGAGTTTTGGGCTGTCGGCCGTATGGCAGGGCTCACCGAGAAAACCCTGCCTGCCAGAAAATGGGTCTAGGTCTGTTTTCTGATTGGCTGGTTAGCCGGGTAACAAGCTCTACAGGGCTTGGAGGGAGCTAGAACTTGGAGGGATCTCCCATTGATGCTCATTATTCATTCCTAATCAGTCACTTTCAGTTTTCAGCTGCTTTCTGGCGCGCGCATTTCTTAGTAACAAACCCAGAGCTTCCAAACTTAGACTGAGGGGGCAGAAGACTAAGGAACGAGCGTGGAAGCCCGCACACTGCATCAACAACGTTGCTGCCCCAACCTGCTGCCTAGCATTTCTAGCTGTGGAGATTGCCAAATTGATTGCAGTTTTGGCGATCGAGAGTTTTCCAGCCCATTCTGTCCCATGAGGTTCGCATAGTTTTTGGAAAAGTTATTTGAGCGTCTGATTGGTCCGCTCGGTTTGGATGGCAATTTGAGGATGGAACGCCTCTGAAATTTGGATCCGATTGACGTATTGAGTCATAAGTTTGCGCCAGAAACAGTTGGTAAATCGATCGTTCCTGTTATTGGTGATGGTCCTCGGCATGCCTTATAGTAGCATGATGTTGGTTACAAACAGCCACGTTATTCCTTCGGCGACGATAGTGATTTTCAAAGGAATAAAACGAGACATTTACAAAACCCGTCAACAACCACAAGGATTGTGTCATATCCCTTAGGTGTGACTGGTTATCCCGTGACAAAGTCCATGGAGATGTCAGTCCACAGTTCCGTCGGAATGGGGAGCAATTGTAGATGTCCAGGTGGCCGTGTGCAACGGAATTTTTGTTGCTGACACATGATGCAGGATTTGCAGAAGCTGGCCACGAAAGATTGCATCTTGTCCTACCAGTTATTTTTTGCCAGCTTCTTCAGCGTCTTGTCTTCTCCAAAATGTCCATTTGGACTTGTGCCATGGCATTCTTCAAGCAACATAGGGTGGAGTTCATGGTTGGGGGAACAACCACCTGGTGAGTGAACCGTCGCCTCTAATAGGGTACGCCGTACCAGAATCTCACCTTGTCGTATCTGGCATGCTAGTTGTAGCCTCTTGTAAATAATAACGTGACATATGGATCTTGCTACAACTGTAGCGTTGCAGTCCCAGCCATAAGTTCCGGTTAGCAACTAAGCGGGTCTTCTGGGTTAGATTTGCCTGGCTAGTACTCGATATCATAGTCAAACCCAGATTCAAGGAACTCCATCCGTTGGGTTTGACATCAACTGGGGTCCGTCTGCGTCTTCAAATGTTTCAGCACAGTCGGTGCGCACGGTGCATAAGCAGCATTCAAGATAATACGCCCATGGCTTAATTGCATGTACGACCGCCAAAATCACTTTCTCGTGTACAGCATACTTGAGTTCCGGCCTACGCAGTTTTCATGACATGTGTATGACTGGTTGCTCTCCGTTGCCATGATCTTGTAGGAGGACCATGCCGATGGCTCAGTCTCAGGCGTCCGTAGCCCAGACATGGTCGACCGTTGGATCGACTATTTGTAAGACTGGCGTTGAGGTCAGAGCGTTCCGTAACACGATAAACACTCTTTTTTTGGTCTCCCCACCGCCACTCATATTATTTTTGAGTGAGATTGGAGAGAGGCCATGACACTCGGGCGTAATTCCGTACAAAAAGTTGGTAGTTATTGCAGAATCCAAGAAAAGCTTGAACGTCCCAAACATTGGATGGTGTCGACCAATCGGCCACTGTTGCCACTTCTTTTCGGATCCATTGTGATCCGTCCACCGCTGATGACGTGACCCAAAAACTCGATCAAACGGCAAATAAAGTAACACATCAAGAGTTTTCTGAAAATTTTCTCTGTGTAAAACTTTGAGAACTTTTCAAGATGCCCGTCCTGCTCCTCCGGGATGTGATTGTACACCAGGATGTCATCGAGGTACACCACAACATTATCATCGAGGCACGAGCAAAACATGTCATTCATCACCGCCATTAAGGTCACCTAGGAATTTGTATGTCCGAACGGCATGATCATGAACTCAAAGTGCGTGCAGCGAGTTTGGAACGCCGTCTTCTTGATGTCGGCATCTGCCACACAAATCTGGTTATAATCGCTGCTTAGGTTGATTTGGGTGAAAATTCCAGCCCCCCAGAGTTTGTCAAAAACTCGTTGGCTCAAGGGAGAGGATAGCTGTTCTTGATGGTGGCATCGTTCAACGCCCAGTAGTCCATGGACATCCGCATTTCGCCAGTTTTTGTTTTTCATGAACAGTACTGGTGTATCGTAGGAAAACATGGATGGGGAGATGAACCCCTTACCGAGCATCTCGTTGAGCTGATTTTTCAACTTGATCAGCTTGTGGTCGCTGATCCTATATGCCCCTTGAACTGTGGGTCGGCTGCCCGGCTTTAGTTTGATGCAATGGTCGATATCGCGTTGAGGTGGTAGGGTTTGTGGGAGTTTGTCAAGGAAGACGTCCGCAAACTCTTCGAAGAGTGGTGCGAACTCTTTGGGTACCATCGTAAACTTTTTTTATGCCGATGAGGCCGATAAGGCCGATGAGTCAGCTACCGCCACTTCCGTTTCCTTCATTGGCTCAACATGGACAAGCCACGCACGAGCTCCTTGCCGCATGTAGTATTTGGCCAGATTGCGTGGTATTGGCTGCACATATTCATGCGTTTAGGCTACTACAACTTTCTCAGCTACTTCCACCTCTACTACTTTGGCTATCGTCTTTCATACCATGCGTGGAAGTTGTCGTTTGGCGCTGTCCAATTCCACATAGACATTGCCGCTGTTCCTGTCAATGTGTGGATTGTGACGGAACAGGAAACTACGTCCGAGAATGATTTCATTGTCACTCATTGGATATGTCCTCCAGACCGTTACATCCCATAGATCTCCCACTTGTATGCGTAGTGGTTCTTGGAGTCTCTGTGTTTGCAATATCTTGTCGACGGTTTTTCCTTCAAAGACCCCTGGTTCGGTCTCCAAACCTATTTTGTGAACCATGTGGTTGCTTACGAAACTGTGTGAATCTCCTCCATCCAATAGTACTAGTACCGTTCTTTGACTTTTGCAGCCCTGAGGTTAAACTCTTAGCAGTATCACTGCTTGGTTTTCCTCGTACCCCTCACCAAACTTTGCCATCTCAGAAGCCCTCTGTGGAATCATAGGCCGTTCAGATGGGCAATCATTCGGCACAGATCAGTCCTTACGGACAAGAGTCACGCCTTTCACTCCTGCCCCTTGACGTTTCTCAACTCATTTTTCTGAGACTTCCCCTCCCCCCCTTTTTGGCCAGCTGCTTACTTCGACAATTGCGAGCGATGTGCCTGATTTTTTTGCGGTTGTAGCAGGTGTACGTATCTCTTTGGTTGACGGCATCCACTTCCATCAAAGTCGAGGAGTCCCACTACTGGTTTTCCATATCCACGATAATTGTGGTTGGGAGGTCACCAGCCGTAGGAGTTTTGGATCCGAACATTGTAGTCAGCATTATCAACTCCATCTACTGCTGCCATCATTTGGGGTAGGTCATTTTGGATGATTAGAATGGCAATTGCTTGTTGAATGTCTCGTTTGAGGCCGTTGTTGTAGTGAAAACAGAGCACGTCGGGGGCGATGTCTATGCCAGTGATGATCTCGCATAATCTCCATGTATACTCTGCCACGCAAGACTGCTAACGGAGGCACTGAAGCTTGTACCGAGCGTTAGACTTCTCGTTTTGTTGTCCAGATTGTTCAAGCATTGTGCGCGAGAACTCGTTCCAGTCGGTTGGTGGCATCAGCGCTTCTTACCATTGCGAGTTGTGATGCTCCAAGGGCAAAATGCTTGCGGTCAACAATATGAAAAAGCACCGTTGGCCGTCGATGAGGCCTTGTCTTTCTCCTGCCGCCCTTGGATGGATTTTAGGTGAGCCCACCAACTTAGTACCGTGCCATGCAAAAGCACGGCCGCAAGGTCAATTTTCTTTCGATCGTCGTTAACCCCAGTAGTGGTGAAGTACACCTCCAGGCTCGTCAGCCACATCCAAACCGTCGTTCCTTTGGAATTTTAAGGATCGAACGGTTCCAGAAGGGGCTGGGCGAATCTTAGTTTCAGTCAAGAGTTGGTTATTTCTCTTGATGAGCACTGCCTCTCGTGCACTTTTGTTGCGAAGAGCCATCATTGCAATGTTCAGCTATTGGAGCAGATGGCTCTTGATCCCCTTGAACACGGAGATGCGGTTCACCACTTCCTCCTTGATCCGCGCCCATCGTCTGGTGCCACGAGTCTTTCCTGTTATCATCGTCAAGGCTGTTGGTAGGGCGGCTGGTTAACACCGTTGGGTGCGTGACCGGATTTGTCACCGGAGCCATAGAGGCTGATCTAGCTGTGAAATAGCCTGCCACACTAGCGTACGCTGCCACTTCAGGGTTCGCATGCATAGGCACCTTTGTCTCCTCCATCGCTGAAGTCGTCATGGAATACCTGCTACTGGTCGTTGGTTGCACTCACTTGCTTCACATTGTAATCGCAAAGTCTGCGAAGTCTTTAACGTGCAAGATGCGCTGACAGCTTGTACAAGGTAGCCCTCCGGATGGGTTAAGTATTTGGATGCCTCTCCAGCATCGATGCGCTCTGATACCAAGTGCAATGCTGAATGGAGCATAGATGGTGAGCAGGTAGAATATTTGAGGAAGAACACAATTAGAAATTTGAGATACTTGAGCAATTCATGATTAGCGGTAAGTGTACTTCGATGACAAGTGTCGAACACATACATATAAGTGTAGCTTTAGGAATGAAACATAGTTGGGGTCGTTGGGTTGATCGTCAAGCAAGGCGTGTGGAGTCGTGCCGTGAGTAGTCAGCTTCAAGAAGTTCCGCCGAGGAACTGGGTAACTTTGAGTATCAATGGTGAAGATGCAAGATGCACCTTCATGAATTGAGATATGTCGCGATGCGTCAAGAAGTCAACCGCGAGGTTATGATACTTTTGTTGATTGTTGTTGAAAGTGGTCAGGGTTGTCAGAAAGTGCGAGAAGGTTCATCGAAGTGCAAGGGCAGTTGGCCCATTTTCCCTTGACAGTTGGTGTGAAAATCAAGGTCTCGATATGCAATCGGCTATTTGTATAATGACAGAAATGCCCACTTAGAATGTTAGGGCCTCGTATTCGTCTGATATGTAACAAATACCTCTCCTCTTGTGGACAATCTGTACACAACATGTCACATTCCACGCGCAGTCTCTTTGGGACTAGGAGCGGAAAGTGAGATATCCACGTCTGCATGTAGTCTCCCATGGAATGCACGCAGACATGACGTGAAGCAACCTTCAAAGCGAGCTGCAAAGCTAGCAATGAAGGAAGCTGCAATGCTGGATGTGAACCCAAAGATGAGGCGAGGTGCAAGGTGTGACGTCATTGTGAAGATACAAAATTTCAAGACTTGACAATCAAACTCATGGGGAGATTCTAAGGCAAGTCGACCAAGATAAAACACCAGGTCCTTTGACAAAACAAGTCCAAATTTCCAAGCTACAAATTATAGCTGAACATAGCTAACATTTAATTGAGTTACAAAAACAGTGGAATGTAAGGGGCACTATAGAATACAATAACTAGAACAATTGTGGCATGCTTTGGATCTAAGGCGCTCAGGTCGAGCGAGAAATGCCACACCGCATCGTGAGTGGTTGCTTTAAGAAACTGTGTCCAGAGGTCCAAGGGTTTCAAGAATGTAGAAGCGTGTCTGAATGAAAGTCTAGCATCGTCCAAAAACCAAACAAATAGAATTGAATGATCGACACAATTCGTGAAAGTTCTGTCCACCAGTCTAGAAAGTGGTCAGTCTTGTCAGAACCTTGAGGAACAAATCATTAGAGGTTGGGTCACGTGGCCAAAATGCCTTCATTTGAGCAGTGTTAAAAACGAGAGGACACTGTGCACTGGGCCCAAACACAAGGCTTTGAGACTCCTATACATCCTGGACGCAACAAAAAGGAGTTTTCTCAAACATGTTATCGTCACTGATTTTGAGCGAAAAATTGGCAATGAGGCCGAAACACTAAGAGTAGCCTTACTGATGTGGAACACAAAGATCTTGCTAATAGAAAGCAAAATGCTGATGGCAATGTATGGGGACGAATTGTTTTGTAGAATAGAAAGACCTCTCCATGCCTGAAGTGAAGGGAGCTAACACAGCACAAGATGATCGCTTTGGGATTGAGCCCAACAATCAAAAGCCAAGAGCAGAGATGGCACACCATAAAGGTAGGCCCGCTTTATTCCAAGGGATTTGAGCTGAGTAACTGCTTCAATGTATGTCTATGGATGATAGAAGCAATATCTGGTGTTGAAGGAAAACATCACAAACATTTTAAGGTGTTGATAAATGGTGGACTTGTGCCCAAATTTCTTATCATATGAGGGGAACATAGTGGATCCAATGATAAACGTAGCACACCTGAGATTGTAGGCTCAAGAGGGCCTATAAGAAGGTCAATGGGATTCAAAGAAAAGATAGGAGAAAACACTTGGAACATAAGTTGTAACATGTATGACTTGAGCTCCTTCATAGAAGTTGTTGATAAATTTCCTAGAAATGTGTCCAGAGCTCGTAAGAGGGATTTTCCTCTTCGCATTGCTATGGAGGCAATCATCATCAAGCACTTGGTGTGGGGAGTCTTGCATGTTCATGACTTATGGAGGCCCATTATTTTGTTCACGTTGCCCACATTCTTGGTCCAAAGGAAAACGGTCTTACCTCAAACTCGTGAGTTCTCACGATGTTTTTATGCTTGAAGCTCGAAGTTTTTGTTAAATGGACAAGTTTTTTTACGTGACGCAACATCACACAATCGTCGCGTGCGGGGCACACCTAGCAATCTTTTGTCAACTGTTCTCATGCACCTCTCCTCTTCCTATTGCTCTCTCGCTCTATCCCTTGTGCTTGGTTAAATCATTAGCAAGGAGGATGAGGGAGGGCAAGAGCATGAGGCCATGGGACTCACCCTCAAGGCCATGGGCCTCACCCTAAAGACCCTTGTGGCCTCTGAGCCGCAAAAATATCCATTAGCTTGATAAGCGGCTGATGTCTAGTCGACAAGTGGCAAGTCGTTCACTTGACCGGCCGCCAGCCATCCAGCAGGCTGGCGGCCAACAAGTGGCTGACCACCGGCCAGCCCTTGTAATAGTGAGCGGTAGTTGCAAACCACCCCCTTGCTGTTGCAAGACGGGAGGGCCAAACCGACCCTCCTGCTATAGTCCTGCCTGCTAAGTGTGATCTGTCTCGGTAGGAATGCCAGGTAGTGAGATTTCAACATTATGTAAGAGAAGAAAAGAATTGAATAATCATCTAAACATTAACACATGCACGGTCTATTGACTTCAGCTACAGTTTATCAATCACCACGCCTAGTGGTCTCCCTCCTTCAGGCTCAAGTGTTTGCGAGTCAACCATGTTGGGCATCACCATCCTCAAATGGTTGTTGTTCATGAATGCCGCCCAATGAGAATTTTGTTCACCATTTCTTTTTCCAGGTATTTCTCCCTGCCATGCGTTTATTTATGCAAGCACCGAGCTTGCTCCAGTACTCGATGGCCGCCAAAGTGGATAAGACAGATTCACGCTCCCATAAGTTACATGGAGGTCCACAACTGGCCCAACAAAAGAGGTATCTCCTAATAATCGGCGATCAAAGTGTATGCTCTTGGTGCTGGAGTAGGCAAAGGACTTCATCTTGGCTGTCATCAGTAAGGATTGCCGGTGGTGAATGAATAGTTCCTTCTACTGTCCATGGAGCCAACAGGCTCCCATAAAAAACTTCATGTATTTGCGTACTCGGAGGAAGTAGCAATCAGTATCTAACTGACCCGATGGGTGCAACGCTGGAAAATGACCCATCCACTTTGGTAGAAAATTTTGTGCCCATGGCAACCTAGCCAAAGGTTCTTAGTTTTCCTCAACACCTTGTCACCAATGTCAAAAAAGATCTCACGGTGACTTTGATCGGCATGTGCTTTTTGTTGTTGCCGAGTTGCTTGAAGGTAACCCTTCTCCTTTTGTAACAATGAGTCTATGCGCTTAGAAAAGGCTTGAGTAGAAAGAAACTCTCCTTTCGTAATCTTGATCTTCACCAATGAAGAGGGCACCACTGGATTTGGACCACTGTTCTACATAAACAATGCGAAATGTGTTGATTCGTTGTGTGAGTTGTTCATTGCAAACTCTATTGTTGTCAGGAATTTTTTCCAGTCATTCAAGGCAGATTCCATGTACATGCAAAGAATCTACTCCAAGGTGCGATTTATGCACTCTACTTATCTGTCGGTTTGAGGATGAAATTCTGTCAACATTTGAGATTCCTTGCTAAAGTACTCATGGATATTTTGCTAGAACTTAGTAGCAATTTTTGTTTACCTTCATCGAAAACAATGTGCAACGGCATGCCATGCTTCTTCATGACACCCTTGAAGAAGAGACAACCAGTCACCTCTGTATTCATCTTAGTGGTTTTAGGAATGAAACATGTCATCTTCGTTAGAAGATCCACAGTGAACAGTATTGCATTGTGGCCACTGGCCATGTCCAAGAGACGAGTGATGAATTCTATCTTGACGCACTCCCATGGAATCCTAGCAATGGGAAGTTATTGGAGGATTCCATCATGATTTTCTTACTAGCCTTGTTCCAAAGACATGAGTTGCATGTCATGCAATACTTTTGGACACCTTGCTGCACATGCATGTTTGGTCGTGCATGCGAGCAGTGCTTTAAGTTCACCAAATACACTTTACTCATGTATTCATGTATGCTCTCTAATTTTTCCAAGACTGGCCCATTAGCATCACGATGTTCCTGTCCTTTAGCTTCTCGTTAGCAAGAGAAGCATATAAGTAGTTTAGTAACAAGAACTTTAGTTACTTGAATTCTAGATTCTATTGCTTTTTTTTTTTAGGATTTTGGCTTCCTCCACAAGTATAATGAACTTGTTCAAGTTGGCTTCCCGCAAGATACTAAATACTTGAAGTCCTTGATCTAGTGGAAAGTGTACATCACGTCCTCGTGCAGGGTGTACTTCTTGTGTATCATGTCATAGAAAGCATCTTGCCACTCTACGTGTGGCCAATGTACACCCCACACCTTGACAACCTACTCGAAGAGATTATCTTCAAGTCATGGTAAGGTTGCCCCATTGCCCAAGTGAATCATTGTGGAAATGTAGAACATGCTCCATAAGGTTCAGTCAACCAGTCAGTTTTATGTCATATTGGAAGATAAAAAATGTGAAGGAAGGGCGTGTTCATGACTGGTCGCGACTCCGTTAAGACAGGCAAGTCCTTGCTGTGAGTAGTGGCTACATCAGCACTTGCAATACGCTGCAACCGCAACTACACCCACATGTGGGTCACACTCTGCATTGCCTTGTTGAGGTCGTCGTATTGGCGACACCTTTAATGTCTTCAGAGCCTCGACGAGAGCCTCGGGGGCTGCACAATGAATATGCATATTTTCCCACTAAAGGAGTGTAGGATGTACATACATTCCACTAAGGAATTTTACCTTTCCGAGGAAGCTCTTGTCCATGACAATGCTAAAGGAGACATGGGTCTGTTTCATTGCAGCCAGGTTGTTGGAGAAATGGGCTTTCCCCACTCTTGTGAATTGTGTCCACAATCAGTGTTGATCTTAAGCTTTACCACCCCATCAGCATACGCGCCAATAAACGTCAGACGTACGGTAGTGAAAATTCTTCACCATGGCATTATCCAGCTTTTTTTCTTGACAGTTTACTTCATGGCTACTGTCACTGCCATTGCTCTTGTCAACAGCCTTGCAGTTGTCTGTAGCTTCTTGTGATTCTGTCATTGCCTTGCTCTACTTGAGCAACTGGCTCAAGTTCACCGTACAACAACAGCATTAATTGCAACCCTTCTCATCCTGCCTTTGTCAACGTCGCACTTTCCATCGGGGTCCACGTTTGGAGGGTCCTCCTTGAGCGATTCCTCCATTGCATGGTAGTCGCCTACGTGTGTGTTGATGTACTCACCGATCACTTTTGCGGCTTTTGCACACTTCTTGGTTTTGCTGAGCTTAGCACGGATTGCCTTTGGCAAGACGGTTGCCATTAACTTAACCACCGTGCTCGCAGTGGTGCCTCTTAAAACTTGGATTCCACCAAGGACATGTTGTGAAGCCTTCACGATATTTCCCTCATTGCTCTCGGACAAGCAGACACTTGCCATCCTGTCGAGACGCACAGCTAGCACGCACCGCCTAAAAGGGGCACTGTCCCATCTTTGTGTGTCCCATCTTTGTATCCTTTCTCTCACTATCGGTGAGGCAACAATGAAATTGATTCCTATGTATCTATGCCCATGCAAAAGGCAATACTATGCTACACAATTACTTGGCTCCTAGGTCACCACGGCTGGCACAAGAACATGGTGGAAAACATCCTCTTTTAAGCCTTCAAGGCAATTCCAATGGCAATGTAGCCGTTGGAACCGTCAAAGACTTGGTCAGGAGGCTCGTCCTGCTCTCAAACCACTGTAGTGTGTGTATCTCCAGCTCCTACACGAAAGTTGTCTTCAGATTTTATATAAATACATTCAGAGCTCGCTGGAGAGGCTTTCTCCTACGCATCACTCTCGGGGCAATCGTCATCAACAACCCATGAAAAGAGAAATGAAATTTTCTAGTCTCTGGTGGCCCATTTCCGTCTTTGCCTCGTCCCCCAGTTCTGGGTCCCAAACAAGGGCAGGTATTTTCCCAAAATCTTGATTTTGCATGATTTTCCCGTGTTTAAAAGTCAATGTTTTTCCTAAACGAATTCAAATTTTGTTTTGTAACGCAACAGCGTGAAATCATGCGTGCAAGGCACATGCTGCAATTTTGCACTGACTTTTCTCACGCGGCTCTCCCACTTGCTTGCTTGCACTATCCCTCATCTTGAATTACTCTTGGTGGCAAAGGCTGGGACTTGAGGCCATGGGCCTTGCCCTCAAGGCCCTCGTGGCCTTTGACCCACCAATCAAGCGACCAGCTTGATCAGTGGCTGGTGCGTAGCAGGCGGGTGGCCGACCGGTCACCTGACCGACCGCCGGCCATCCAGCCGGCCGGCCGGTGGCCAGCAAGTGGCTGGCCACCGGCCAGCCACCGTAACAGCAAGGAGTGGTTGTTAACCACCGCCTTGCTAGTGCGAGGTGGAAGGGCCTAACTGGAAGTTTCTCTTCATAAAAACAAGAAAGGAAGTCATAGTGTGCATTGTTTTTCACAATATGCAGCAATTTTAAAAAGTTAAATCCAAGGAATAGACAAGGCCTTACAGTACGGGAGTGGCACATTGATGTGTTTTTCTTGGGACGTGGTCATAACCCGATGATTTTGGGTGCTATGCCTGCACTGAAAGTCACCTGAAAGTTGAGTTCAACTTTTCAAAATCAGTCATCTCAACTTGTGGTGAGTGAAGGGGGCCATGTTACAAAAAAAGGAGTAAAGCGTTTGGTGATTCCATTCAAAGAGAATGTTGATCCATGAGAAAAAATCCTAGTTCAACTGCAGAATATAATTCTTCTTCTAAAGACTCCTCTCATCTTTGCCTTTCTGGTTCATGAGATGAAAATAGAATAGATTATCCACATTTGGCACTTTGTTCTAGCATGCAAGGAAGCTAGTAAATTTCATAGTGGGGAGGAATGAGGCTGTGATCCGTGTCCATACCCTTATATTTATAGGAATTTGATTTGGACTATATTTTGGTTGCATCATTCATTTAAGGTAAACATTCCAAGGATTCAATCACGTATCCATAAAATTCTTGATGAAGAATAAATCTAGGCTTTTGGAAGAAAATGAAAAATGGAATAAGTTAGGTGATACCTGATTGATCCTCACTATTGCCCCTTCTTGCCTCTCCAAACCACCTACTTGTCCCTCAACCATCATCCTGCATGTGTGACCATGTTTCACAGTGTCAGATATAGCCGTCCTGCACAGGCTATGCCTGACATAGATAGGCACAGAAATCAAGGGACATATGATCAGGCATGTGGTGGGAACGAAGGGCCTCACAAGTAAGAAGTGTGAGAACGTGTGTGTGTGTGTGTGTGTGTGTGTGTGTGTGTGTGTGTGTGTGTGTGTGTGTGTGTGTGTGTGTGTGTGTGTGTGTGTGTGTGTGTGTGTGTGTGTGTGTGTGTGTGTGTGT
>SZWC01009456.1:69330-82317 GCA_023375785.1 Penium margaritaceum
GAGAGAGAGAGAGAGAGAGAGAGAGAGAGAGAGAGATGGAATGAAAGAGAGAGGGGGGAAGATTGATAGAGAGTGAGATTGATTGGAGGGGAGGGAGGGAGGGAGAGGAAGAGGAAGGAGGGGAGGTAATGTTGTACATCAAGAAAACAAGGACAAGTTTACTTCAACTTCCACCCTATACAAGCAGAAGGAAAATGAAAAACAGGTCAAGAAACTCCACGTCTGATACCCAAAGGGCCATGGTTCATACTTGCTTAACTTCTTTGATGAGCCGGTAGCAGGAGCAGCTTGCCGCTCTCTGGGACATCCAAACCTTGCCACTCAGGCTTCTGAGGCTGAAGTACATTCCACCTGGGATAGTTGGTTCTACACTGCAAGGGCAGCCGACTGCATCCACTGGCTCTTCCAGGCAGCAGTAGGTACTGAGGAGAAGGATTCGGAGGCTGACGTGGTATAAAGACGGACACAATGAGATTCACACACAGCTGCATTGACTGCACCTTCGGCTCATAGTGCACACCCGCGATTGCATCAGTGGCACCTATGCGTAAGACCCCTGCGAGACGGGTGACTAGCCTTTCCTTTGGAGGACTGCCAGTTCCACAGGCGCTCGCCCTTATTCTCGAGGTTGCCCTCTCCATAGAGCGGTGACCAAATTATTTTGAGACTTCGCAATCCCATAAAGACAGTGATGCTATGTTCGAATGTTGGGAGGTCCTTTTCCAGTATGGGCTGACGCAGAGGAGGTGTGGCCCTACTACCATTATCAAACAACTGATGTCTGCCTGACTCAGACAGCCGCAATAGATGTGCACTATCTTCTCTACATTGTTCTGTTCAAGAATGTGATGGATTTCCGTCCCTTCCTAAGCACACCTAGGACGGGTGACGGAGTGGAACCTGATTGCGGGTGGGAGTTGGCCCTCACCTTGTTCACTGCAAAGACTCATGCAAAGAGGGCTGCCCACTTCAGGGAGTACGGATCCCTATCCCAAGGGGATTCAGAGTCCCCTGTAATAAACTAGCCTTACGTGATGTGCATCTACAGCCGGCTTGGCACTGGTGGAGGGTATCGGCTACGGAAACTCGACACCATGATGCTCGGTGTATACATGGAGTACACCGACCTCTTCACTCTCTTCCATCACTCTACGTTAAAGGAGCTCTGTGAGTTCCTTGAGCTACTTCCTTGGAACAATTAGTGGTACCTCCAGCGGACATTGGCAAGGGAGGCTGCTCAAGAGCATCAAGCGAGCCCCTTGGTAGCAGTGACTACATCCACTACAACATCTCTCACTCTGATCTCCTATTCCTCCACTTTCTCTTCCTCTCCCTATTCTCCACACACATCAGCTCAGGGCATGTTCGCTGCCACACAGGGGAATAAGGGGGAAAACAAATGTGGCAAGGGACATCAACAGCAACGGCAGCATCCAGCGAGTAGTGGTAGTGGATTCTCTGTCTACTGCTACAACTGTGGCGGCACCCAGCGCTACACAGAGTGCCAGCAATCCTTGGACTGGAGCCGGGTCACATGTGACCTCCAGGCTGCGCATGCCAAGTGGAAGTCTGCGCCACTACCAAGACGGGTTCTGCGGCGACCGTGACAACAGCTAAGCCTTCCACTGCTCTGAGTGGCGTTGGAGGCATGAATCCTCGGGACGGTGGCATAACGGAGCTTTTTCAGATGTTGGTGATGTGTGCTTAGGGAGGTAGGAGTTTATTGTCACAGCCTGGTGGTCCACAGACAGCCTGTCTTATTGTGTTTGTTGCCTGTGATGATGCGTATGGAGGAGTTGAGTGAGCTTGTAATGAGGATGGAATTCACAGTACTACCTAGCTCGATGACTCAAAATTTGGGCTGTTTTTTGTTGTTCCAACTCTTATGCTAATCGTCCAGCTCAGGGAGAGTGCTCTCTGACCCATTTCTCTGTTGAAGGCTTGTCATGAGGGGATCGGCACCTGGATCATTCACTCCGATGCTACTCATCACATGACCTGTTGACACAGTTACTTTGTGGTCCTCAATCCCATTGTATCAGATTGTATCATGCACACAGGTTCTGGTCAGTCGTTGCTTTTCCAGGGCATTGGGATGGTGCACCTCAATATTCTGTCTAATCCCTTCTATATTTCTAATGTACTCTTTGTCCCTGCTCTTGAGCTCAACGTGCTCTCAGTTTGTGCTTGCATTAGGATGGGTCTACCTATTGAGAACTCTACTGAATCTGCCTCACGGGCATTTCGTCCGCTTGAGTTGGTCCAATGTGACCTTTTCAGTTCCCTCACAGTTGAGGATCTCTCTGATCAAGGGTGAGGTGTTCTCATCCTACACCGTTGCAGCGTACTCATATTGTGACATGCTTCTGAATTGCTGCACCAACACCCACTACAGCGGCCAACAGCACTGAGCCGCACAGAAGCTCAAGACTCCAATTTGAGCAAAACGTGATCAAGGCTATCCTTCAAGACGTGGGTGCTGACATGTTTTCAGAGCCTTGGGTGAGCCAGGCTCCACTTTTGCCGAGCAGATTGGAGGTTGGGGTAAACGTTTGGGCCAAGGAAATGAAGAAGAGCTGATGCTGCAAGATCCTCCAGTACCTGAAGAATATAATGAAGGAGTTTCCAACCTTCCACCTTGTTGCACTGGACCTATTTGCGGTTCCCACGACTAGCACACCCTTAGAGAGGCTGCTCCCTCTTGGGTGGTACATCATCACTGATTTCAGGCAGCTCCTAGTAGACTTGACCATGGAAAACCTCATGCATCATAAATCTTGGATGAGTGATCCACGTCTTTGGTTCTTTTTAGTTGCTCCAAAAATGCAGTCTAAGGGAGCATGGGTGGATAAGCGTTGCCATGGAGGCACAACTTTTGAGGATTCGTAAGAGGAAGATAATGAGGGTACAAATGAGAGTGTAGATGAGGGTGCATACAAGGGTGTAGAGGGGAAAGAGGGAGAGGGAGAGGGGATTGTGGAGAAGGGGTGACGAGTGCAGATGGTGCGTCTTAGGTTGAGCACTAGAAACATGTTTTCCATCTTTATGTGTATTCCTCCGTTGCATGAAGATTTTGTTGTGGATATGTCCGTTCATGATGTTATTCTATTGTGAATGTACCCCTATACGTTGACGTACATGGTGAAAATCTGTTCATGAGATAAGTGTTTAACAGTAAAGGAGTTTAAATGTCCAAGGATCTTGATGCAGGAACCATGATATGTCACCACGGATCATGATCCAATTTGTTCCGTCCCCCAAATCCGGATCCTTCTCACTCTCTGTGGATAGGGTCCGCGTGAAGCCTTACCTCTTGAGCAGGATGCCCTGAAGGTGGATGATCCAACACAGCTGGGGAGAGAGGGTGGACGTGACCATGTATTTGCACCTCATTCCGTGGTGAATCTTCCAAGTTGAAGTTGAATTCAAGTCGGAAATCGACAGCTGACATCACCACATTGGCAAAAGCTGGTCAAAGTCGATTTTGGTTGAGCACCAAAATCTGCCAGAAATTGAACATAGTCACTCTACACATGTCATATTGCATGTGGTTTTGAACTTCCATCTTGGATCAAATTTTATTTACAATACACTTTGGATCACATTCCTGTCAAAGTAAACCTTGTGTTTCAATTCCATGATCTGTCCACATTGCACTTATACACATTCGGACTCTGCATCTTGCCTCTCTGACAATCCAAAAGTCTTGAATGAACCATCCACGACAGAAGTGAGTAGACAGCAGCAAGTAGACAGAAATGATTACATCTACTCTTATACAATTGACGCATCAGTACATTCTTTGGTTGCATTATTACAAATCTAAATCGTTCAACATTGCTGAATGTGGACAAGGGTGGACTGAAAGGCAACAAACACAGAAGTTGAGAGGAGTAATCTTGTTGAATATGTTTGCCCCTTTTTCAGTCTTGTACGACAGATCAGGAACGCTCTGCCCCTTGTGGAAGTATGACCCCTGGATTTGTTGTAGGGTGACTCAACTATGCTCTGTCTCATGTGAGATATGACCTATTGGTACACCATGTAGGTGAGTGGTTAACTTGGCCATTTTGTTGATTTGGCCAAGTGAGAGGTCATGGGTTCGATCCTGGCTCCATGCACATCTTGGTTGTTATGGAAGCTTCCAAGAAATAAAGTTTGTAGCTTCTGGGAAGCAACACGGCTGATCAGTCACCTTGGCACAAGGATGCTTATGTGTCAAGCCCACAGTGCAAGTCTCTTGGTGATGTGGCAGGGTCAAGCCAGTTCTCAGGAATGTGCGTTTGAGTTCTAGGACTGGAGAGAAAGCTATGAAAGGACTTGTCTTGCATGCTGATCAGTGAACCCTTGCTTGATGCTCTCTTGCGTATTGACGACTTGAGCTCTTCTTGAGATGTAATGCTAAGGAGTTAGTACTCTTGAAGGTGAAGTGTATGCCTGATTAATTTTGGGGTGCACGACACATACCTGCAAAGGAAGAAGGTGCAAAAACCTTTGTGAGCTTTTCCATTTCGCGGCTTCTCTGCCGGAGGTGATTAGCTCAGTAGCTAACAAAGGGTTATGGGCCCACTCCTCTGGTTAGATAAGTTTCACGCACGCAACCGCCAAAGGCACAAGTAATGAGAGCGCCTTCGCTCTCACTCAACCTCTCTGCTTGCAGGTCAATCATCAGCCGGAGGGGAATGCAACACATCTGCACCTTTCTGCCTTGGGAGCTGACATCAGCCTACATCAGCCTACATCAGCCTACATCTTCTTGCATCGGCCAACATGAACAGGGCAAGCAGATGCCTCTTCTCACCAGTAGCATAAAATGGCCTCAAACACAGGTGCATCAGCATCAACAACAGGTGTAGCTACTGTAGCAGTTGTAGATGTAGGGATGGCAGGGACAGGGGAACCAGGGAATCATTCTCCCATCCTCAGGTTTGATGGAGAGGGGTTTGCGCTTTGGAAGTGGCAGTTTGAGATCATCATGGATGATAGAGACTTCCTAGGATATTTTGACGGAAGTATCCCAGCACCAAAGGAGGAGGGTGCTGACCTTGTGGCATGGGTCAAGCTCAACAAGAAGGCTCTTGCCATTCTCGTGTCCTCCATACAACCCTCAGTCCTCTCACACATCAGCGGTTGTACAGTGGCAGCCGCGGCATACGCCAAACTGGGCAATGTGTTTCAATCCTCTTCACTTGCCAACTTTCTCTTCATTCTAAAGAACCTCATCAGTATGAGGCTTGGTGAAGGGGAGGATGTCTCCGCCTTTATGCAGAAGTTTGAGACTCTCTTGCAACAAGCCAACGGCATGGGGTGGGACCTNCTCTGGAAGTGGCAGTTTGAGATCATCATGGATGATAGAGACTTGCTAGGATATTTTGACGGAAGTATCCCAGCACCAAAGGAGGAGGGTGCTGACCTTGTGGCATGGGTCAAGCTCAACAAGAAGGCTCTTGCCATTCTCGTGTCCTCCATACAACCCTCAGTCCTCTCACACATCAGCGGTTGTACAGTGGCAGCCGCGGCATACGCCAAACTGGGCAATGTGTTTCAATCCTCTTCACTTGCCAACTTTCTCTTCATTCTAAAGAACCTCATCAGTATGAGGCTTGGTGAAGGGGAGGATGACTCCGCCTTTATGCAGAAGTTTGAGATGCTCTTGCAGCAAGCCAACAGCATGGGATGGGACCTGAAATCCGATGTGCAGGTCATTATTTCTCTGATGACGCTGCCGGAGAGTTGGGGTCCCATGATCACAGTGATTAGAGGCTGGACTGAAGAGCAAGTATCCTACACCACCGTCTCGGAGTATGTGCAAGCCATGCGTCGCAGCAGTAGTGAAGTAAACATGGCTGCCTTTGCCTCACGAAGCAGTGGTACCTTCCGCAATACCTCCTCCTCTGGATACAAGGGAAACAACAGCACTGGCAATAGTGGAAGGGGTCAAAGGCATCAAGGAAACTGCCATAACTGTGGTAAGGCTGGACACTGGGCTCGGGAGTGCGGGGCACCCAAGAAGGAGGGAGGAGATGAGGATGAATGGCAAGGGGGAAATAGTGGGAAGGATCCCACAAGCTTGATGGCCGACTGTGCCCCCAACAAAGGGAGGGCGATACTCAGGCCAGGAGCTTACGGCCTTGACTCGGGCACAAACGAGCACACCACTTATGAGAAGAGAGACTTCATCTCTCTTGCTCCATGCAACAAGAACTTCAGAGTCGCCAACGGCAAGGTTGAGGTAGCTGAGGGGATTGGTGACAAGCTGGTCACAGTGAGAGTCAACGGTGCGGACTCCGACCTCAAGCTAGAGGGGGTAGTCTACTTGCCCTCCTTCACAGCCAACCTGCTCTCCGTCTCTAAGATAACTGACCATGGCATGGCAGTTGTTTTTACAATGAAGGAAGCAGTGATAGTCCCTACCAAGGACATCAACATCTCCTACCCTGCCAAGAAGGTTGTTGCACAGGTCCCTTGCTTTGATGGACTCTACGTCTTGCAGACCAAGATGACAACATCAACGGCTGAATCTTTGGCCGGGAGTGATGATGAGGAGAGCAGAGATGCAGATTTTGATGACAAAGGACATATTGGAGCAGCGGAAGCAGTGGCAGCGGAAGATTTGGCAACAAAACCGGAAGCAAATTCAGCCACCGGGGCTGTTCATTCTAGCCAGTGCACATCGTCCGAGAACCTGTGGCACAGGCGCTTTGGGCACGTGGCTCATCGCACATTGGTACTCATGGATAAGCAGGGGCTAGTGCGTGGGATGGAGCTAGGTGATGAGGCGAAGGGAGCTGGGATCTTGTGTGAGCCATGCCTTCAAGGCAAGGCCAAGAAGAAACCTTTCAAGCGTAATGGTGCACGTGCTCTCGCACCCCTTCACCTCATCCACTCTGACGTGTGTGGTCCCTTTTGCATACTGTCCAATGGAGGCAGCAGATATCTCCACACCTGCATCGACGACAACAGCCACAAGATCTGGATATACTTTCTCAAATAGAAAAGTGAGGTGAAGGAGAATCTTAAAGCCTTTGTAGCTATGGTTGAGCGACAGAGTGGAAGGAAGGTGAAGGCATTAAGGAAGGACAATGGGAGGGAGTACGAAGCCTGCAGGGAGTGGCTCAACACACAGGGTATTGAACACCAAAAAACTACTCCCTACTCACCTCAAAGCAACGGCGCAGTAGAGAGGATGAATTAGACCCTCCTTGGCATGACAAGGTGCATGCTCTTTGACACCAAGCTGCCTCCTAGATTTTGGGCTAAAGCAGCACGCACGGCTACGTATCTTGTGAACCTCACACCTATAGCAGCTCTGCAAAGGAGAGGCAAGAAGAAGCAGACACAGTAGCTGAAGACACCTTAAGAAGCATGGTCTGGCAGGAAGGCAGACGTCTCCCATCTCAAGGTGTTCGGTTGCACTGGCTTTGCCAAGGTCTAGGCGGGTGAGGGTCCAAGAAAGCTCGATGAAAGAGCACAAAAGTGTATTTTGATTGACTATGACACCACCCACAGAGCTTATAGACTGTGGGACCTAGGAACTATGAAGGTCATCCGCAGCAAAGACGTGGATTTCCACAAACTTTCAGTGAGTAAGGGAGAGCTTCTTGAACTTGAGAACACTCCAAAACAGGGAGAGTGGCTCACTCTTCTTGAGGAGTGAGACGAAGCACCAGCACAATGGCATGGGCTGGGTATTACAACAGGGAGAGAAGTTGATGAAGATGACTCGGAGGAATCAGCCTCCGAGTCCGACGTATCTGATCCTCTAGACCATGAGGAGGATACCTCTTCCCCCATCGATGACAAAACAGACCTCCAGCCTCTACATCAACAGCAACAGCCAGCAGGTCCAAGGAGCACTTCACGTCTGAAAGTTCCTCGGCAGCATTACGACGCAGAATGGGGTGAATGGATAGGCTTCAACTATTCCTGGTTCAAGAGGTGCCAACGTCTGTCGCAGAGGCACTCGCGCGGCCTGACAAAGCTGAGTGGGATGAAGCAATTCGCAGTGAACTCAGCTCCATCAAGGAGAATGGGACATGGGTGCTGGTGGACAGACCTGCCAGCGCTCATGTTGTGGGTCCAAGTGGGTGCTGAAAGTAAAAAGGAAACAGAATGGTAAGATAGACAAGTACAAGGCACGGGTGGTAGCAAAGGGGTTCTCTCAACGGCCTGGCACAGAGTACGATGAGACCTTTGCTCCCGTTATGACGTTCACCTCCATCCAGTCAATTCTTGCCATTGCTGCTGCCAAGAACATGGAGGTCCACCAGATGGATGTCAAGACAGCCTTCTTTTACGGCAAACTTGACAAGGAGGTGCTGATGGAGGTTCCAGAGGGGGTTGATGCTCCCGAGGGCAAGGTGTGCAAGTTGGTGAAGGCGCTCTATGGGCTAAAACAAGCGCCAAGACTTTGGTACCAGGAGATGGATACATTCATGGCCAAGGAAATCTTCATGCACTACGACAATGACCCTAGCATGTTCGTGCATGAGAGAAATAAAGGGACTATGTTGGTCGCCTTGTGCGTCGATGACCTGATTCTGTGCTCTTCTTCAACGCAGCTGCTAGACGATCTCAAGGGGCAGATGAGTAGCAGGTTCAAGATGAAGGACATGGGTCCTCTTAACTTCTACCTTGGCATTGCCATCAAGCGTGTCAGAGCCGCAGGTACCATCAGACTGAACTAGACAAATTACATCGACTCCATCCTCAAACGATACGACATGGCAGATTGCAAGCCTGCCAGCACACCCATGAGCTCAAAGTGCAAGCTCTCCACCTCCATGTCCGCATCCAATGAAGCGGAGAAAACTGGCATGTTGGGCATCCCATATCAGTCTGCAGTGGGCAGTCTGATGTATGCCATGGTCGCCACCCGGCCAGATATAGCCTATGCTGTTGGGCAGGTGAGCCGGTTTGTGGCCAATCCTTGTCCACAGCACTTGCAGGCTGTGAAGCGCATCGTGTGCTACCTTAAGGGGACGCGGCATGTGGGACTCCAGTTTGGAGGCATTGCTGGATCCGGGTCACTCCGTCTCATGTGCTACACCGACGCTGACTGGGGAGGCAATATCGACGACAGAAAATCCACCTCCGGCTTCATGTGTATGCTAAATGGAGGTGCTGTCAGTTGGGCGAGTCGCAAGCAGGAGCGTGTCTCTCTGTCAACAGCTGAATCTGAGCACATTGCATTGGCTGAGGTGTGTAAAGAGGTGCAGTGGCTTCGCAGCTTGCTCTCTGAGATGAAGGCACCACAAGCAACGACAACGATCATCAATATTGACAACATGAGCACGATTGACATGTCCAAGAATCCAGTTCTGTCCAGGCGCACAAAGCACATCGAGATCCTCTACCACTATGCTCGGGACTTGGTCTACAAGCAGACAGTGGAGCTGGAGTATGTCGGCACCAAGCTGAACCGGGCTGACATGCTTACAAAGCCATTGGACAAGGATCTCCACCAGGCGGGCAGGCAAGGTATCGGCATGGTCAATGCAAGTGATGAAGAATGATGATGGAAACTGACGCAAGGTGCAAGGGAGAGATTTGTTGAATATGTTTGCCCCCTGTTCAGTCTTGTACGATGGATCAGGAACGCTCTGTCCCTTGTGGAGGTATGACCCCTGGATTTGTTGTAGGGTGACTCAACTATGCTCTGTCTCATGTGAGATATGACCTGTGAGTACACCATGTAGGTGAGTGGTTAACTTGGCCATTTTGTTGATTTGGCCAAGTGAGAGGTCATGAGTTTGATCCTGGCTCCATGCACATCTTGGTTGTTATGGAAGCTTCCAAGAAAGAAAGTCCGTAGCTTCTGGGAAGAAACACGGCTGATCAGTCACCTTGGCACAAGGATGCTTATGTATCAAGCCCACAGCGCAAGTCTCTTGGTGATGTGGCAGGGTCAAGCCACTTCTTAGGAATGTGTTTTTGAGTTTTAGGACTGGAGAGATAGCTATAAAAGGACTTGTCTTGCATGCTGATCAATTAACCCTTCCTTGATGCTCTCTTGCGCATTGACGACTTGAGCTC
Organism: Penium margaritaceum; assembly: GCA_023375785.1. Taxonomy (NCBI): domain Eukaryota; kingdom Viridiplantae; phylum Streptophyta; class Zygnematophyceae; order Desmidiales; family Peniaceae; genus Penium; species Penium margaritaceum. The sequence goes on from SZWC01009456.1 coordinate 79,366, forward strand.
TTCTTGAGATGTAATGCTAAGGCGTTAGTACTCTTGAGGGCGAAGTGCATGCCTAATTAAGTTTGGGGTGCACGACACATACCTGCAAAGGAAGAAGGTGTAAAAACCTTTGTGAGCTTTGTGGTTTCGCGGCTTCTGTGCCGGAGGTGGTTAGCTCAGTAGCTAACAAATCTTGCATTACAACTTTTACAACACAGACATATCCTTAGGTCTTGCATGCTTTTTTTCCGGCCTTGGCAGCAGAAACCTTGGCAGCAGCAGCCTTTCTAGTAGTGGCCTTGGTAGCAGCAGCCTTTGCAACAGATGCCTTGACTGCTACAGCTGTTTTTAGAGCACCTGCCCTAGCAGCAGCTTCCTTGGATGAACCAGCCATGAAAGAATAGTTAGGCTGCCCAATGGCTCTGGCAGAAGCAGGACAAGCTGCAGATGCTGCTGCTACTGTTGTGGATGGACTTGATACATTTGAGACCCCACCACCTACACGAGCAACTGCTGCAATTCCTATGTCACCTCCAGGAGTTGTTGCACCTTGCTCCAGCTCCAAAGCAACCTCTACACCCTTCCACTTCCACACACCATGCTGGATAATCCTTCCAACTTCTTTCTCAGCTGTCAAATCCTCCTTCTCAAACTCCTCTCCTTCCTCTGTCCCTTCACTGTCATTATCATCCCCCTCCATTGCCTCGTCAACATCATCGTTAGAATCCTCCTCTTCCTCTGATGCCTGCATTCCTGCACTAGCAGCTTCAGCACCCTCACCACCTAAGTCCTCTCAACCAGCAACTCCTACTCCATCTTCTGCTCCATAACCACCAGCACGTAGTTCTTCAAACCAGACCTCATCATCATCACCGGCATTGGCAACGAGCGGTCATTGGCCTGCGCCAGCAACTCCAATGTGGTGATCTTTAGCCTGTTTTGTTGTACAGTATGCCCCAGCCCTTTCTTTGAGAACACGCATTCCTTGTTTGAGGAATTACATGGTTGTGCGAGCAGTGTCATGGAGAATGCATGTAGAATAGAGAGACTTGTCATGAATGTAGCATGCCAGCGGGAAGCTGGCATGTCGCCAGCTACCACCTACTGTACTACTGCCTTTGCCTTCTCTATGTACTTGGCACAAGTGGGGTCATTGTCGCACGTCACCCGTGCATTCTCAAATCCCTCTAGCTCTTTCTCAAGAGCCTCCACGTCCTTCTCTAGCACAAGGGCCGCAACCACCACGTTCCACATCTCAACCATCTTCTTGTCACCATCAAATTTGTGCCCAAAGTACATCAGATGCACACGACATGCTGTAGAAAAAACACGACATCTGGTTATCCCACTGTAAGCTCAGCCACTCCATTGCAAACTTGACCCAGGCTGGGTTGTACGGTGCATGCTTGCGTCTTTGTGCAAGCCTAAGCTCGTGCACGTCCTCTGTTGTATCTAACAAGGTCTTGTAGACAATGCCTGCAGTTCTGCCAGCCGAATCGGCCTTGCGCAATGTAAGCACAAACGATGTCATGAGTTTCATCAGCACATTCACTATAGCCAAAACACACCCATCTTGATTATGCGGTGCACTTCATTGGGTTACATAGTAACCCCATTGTTTTCATTTGGGTATCCCAGCAAAAAATGTTAGGAAAATGACCCAAAAGAAAATAAAATTTTAAATCGTATATCTACCTTCGTTCAATATCAACATTTCTTAATTCCAAACACATGTGAGCCTAACAAATGCCTAAATTGTGAAATTCTCAAACAATCTTCAAGCAACCATGATATGAACCTTCAATCTTCTCCTTACCCACATTGAGGAAAATATGTCTATTACAACCTTTCACACACACTTAGTATCTTTCACCAACAATAACCATTATTCATGTCATGCAATGTTCTACCATTGTGTACAAATAGAACTAAATGCATTCAACATTCTCCTACACCTTTCAAAACTGGGTAGTAACTCTCCATTCTAATTTTGTCAGGGCTTCTTTTCCTTTCATTGGATAAGTGAAAATAGATTACCTATCACGAGAACAACAAGTCTTCCAATCCATCTACACATGAGACACCAACTCCAAGGAGTCCAGGCATGCACAAAGGCACGGCTAGTCCTCAAAAGCTGAGCACACATGAAGATTGATTGTAAGCAATGGTGCTCTTCGCACAAAATTTTAAAACATTTATGTGATGAGATTGGTGAAAAGTACATTTCATGGTTCGTATACACTGCCGGAGTGGACCCTTTTTAAGGGAGACCTACTACCTGAGAGCATATTTTGAACCATGAACGCACTAGACACCTTTCATCCCACATAAATGAAGAAAAAACTTTTGAAATGCCACATACAAGCACACATGCGCGCGCGCGCGCACACACACACACACACACACACACACACACAATATTAATGCCTCTACATGGAGTACCCCCTCCCTCCTTTCCCCCTCACACCCTACCCATTCCCTCTAACATGCAACTCAGATTTCCATAGCACAAGCAAGGATTCTATCCGTCTACATAATTGGTCCTAGTCATAGCCTTCACTTTTCGGACTTCGGCTTCCTGTCTTTGATCGATGATGTTCAATCTTGGGGTCTGCGATCTTCACAATTCGGTCTTCACTCGTCTGACTTCCGTCTTTGGTCATTGGTCATCGGTCTTCGGCCTGCATTCTTTACAAAATCATGACACGAAACATGACATTACTCTACATCACATTGCATAACATTGTGTGATTGCACATCACACCGCATCACATTTATTTGAATCACATTACGTCGAACCACATGTACACGCATCACATTGCAAAACATCTCATTGACTAGTGTACCATCACAACCACAAACCTGTACACACACACACACACACACACACACACACACACACACACACACCACACACACCCACACACATACATCGCACCCCCACCTCCACCCCCACCCCCACCCCCACCCCCA
>SZWC01009457.1:27887-49643 GCA_023375785.1 Penium margaritaceum
CATAGAGATATTGTGAGTGGCATAGAGATGTTGTGAGTGGTATAGAGATGTTGTGAGTGGCATAGAGATGTTGTGAGTAGCATAATAATGGTGTGAGTGGCATAGAGATGTCGTGAGTGGTATAGAGATGTTGTCAGTGGCAAAGAGATGTTGTGAGTGGCATAGAGATGTTGTGAGTTGTATAGAGATTTTGTGAGTGGCACAGAGATGTTGTGAGTGGTATGGAAATGGTAAGAGTGGCATAGAGATGTTGTGATTGGCATAGAGATGTTGTGAGTGGCATAGAGATGTTGTGAGTGGCATAGAGATGTTGTGAGTGCCATAGAGATGTTGTGAGTGGCATAGAGATGTTGTGATTGGCATAGAGATGTTGTGAGTGGCATAGAGATGTTGTGAGTGGCATAGAGATGTTGTGAGTGCCATAGAGATGTTGTGAGTGGCATAAAGATGTTGTGAAGGGCATAGAGATGTTCTGAGTGGCATAAGGATGTTGTGAGTGGCATAGAGGTATTGTGAGTGGCATAGAGATGTTTTGAGTGGCATACAGATGTTGTGAGTGGTAAAGAGATGTTGTGAGTGGTAGAGATATTTTGTGAGTGGCATAGAGATGTTGTGAGGGGTATATACATATTATTATTGGCAAAGAGATGTCGTGAGAGGCATAATAATGTTGTGAGTGGCATAGAGATGTTGTGAGAGGCATAGAGATGTTCTGAGTGCCATGGAGATGTTGTGAGTGGTATAGAGATGTTGTGAGTGGCATAGAGATGTGAGTGGCATAGAGACGTTGTGAGTGGCATAGAGATGTTTTGAGTGGCATAGAGATGTTGTGATTGGCATAGAGATGTTGTGAGTGGCATTGAGGTGTCGTGAGAGGAATAGAGATGTTGTTAGTGCCATGGAGATGTTGTGAGTGGTATAGATATGTTGTGAGTGGCATAGAGATGTGAGTGGCATGGAGATGTTGTGAGTGGTAAAGAAATGTTGTTAGTGGCATAGAAATGTTGTGAGTGGAATAATAATGATGTGAGTGGCATAGAGATGTTGTGAGTGACATAGAGATTTTGTGAGTGGCATAGAGATTTTGTAAGTGGCATAGAGATGTTGTAAGTGGTATAGAGATGTTGTGAGTAGCGTAGAGATGTTGTGAGTGGCATAATAATGTTTTGAGTGGCATATAGATGTTGTGAGTGGCATAGAGATGTTGTGATTGGCATAGAGATGTTGTGAGTGGCATAGAGATGTTGTGAGTGGCATATAGATGTTTTGAGTGGCAAAACGATGTTGTGAGTGGCATAGAGATGTTGTGAGTGGTATAGGGATGTTGTGAGTGGCATAGAGATGTTGTGAGTGGCATAGAGATGTTGTGAGTGGTATAGAGATGTTGTGAGTGGCATAGAGATGTTGTGAGTGGCATAGAGATGTTGTGAGTGCCATAGAGATGTTGTGAGTTGCATAGAGATTTTGTGAGTGGCATAGAGATGTTGTCAGTGGCACAGAGATGTTGTGAGTGGCATACAGATGTTTTGAGTGGCATAGAGATGTTGTGAGTGGCATAGAGCTGTTGTGAGTGGCATAGAGATGTTGCAAGTGCCATAGAGATGTTGTGAGTGGTATAGAGATGTTGTGAGTGGCATAGAGATGTTGTGAGTGGCACAATAATGTTGTGAGTGGTATAGAGATGTTGTGAGTGGTATAGAAATGTTGTGAGTGGCATAGAGATGTTGCGAGTGGTATAGAGATGTTGTGAGTGGCATAGAGATGTCGTGAGTGGTATAGAGATGTTGTGAGTGGCATAGAAATGTTGTGAGTGGCATAGAGATGTTGTGAGTGGTATAGAGATGTAGTGAGTGGCATAGAGATGTTGTGAGTGGCATAGAAATGCTGTGAGTGGTATAGGGATGTTGTGAGTGGCGTAGAAATTATGTGAGTGGCACAGAGATGTTGTGAGTGGCATACAGATGTTTTGAGTGGCATAGAGATGTTGTGAGTGGTATAGAGATGTAGTGAGTGGCATAGAGATGTTGTGAGTGGCATAGAAATGCTGTGAGTGGTATAGGGATGTTGTGAGTGGCGTAGAAATTATGTGAGTGGCACAGAGATGTTGTGAGTGGCATACAGATGTTTTGAGTGGCATAGAGATGTTGTGAGTGGTATAGAGATGTAGTGAGTGGCATAGAGATGTTGTGAGTGGCATAGAAATGCTGTGAGTGGTATAGGGATGTTGTGAGTGGCGTAGAAATTATGTGAGTGGCACAGAGATGTTGTGAGTGGCATACAGATGTTTTGAGTGGCATAGAGATGTTGTGAGTGGTATAGAGATGTAGTGAGTGGCATAGAGATGTTGTGAGTGGCATAGAAATGCTGTGAGTGGTATAGGGATGTTGTGAGTGGCGTAGAAATTATGTGAGTGGCACAGAGATGTTGTGAGTGGCATACAGATGTTTTGAGTGGCATAGAGATGTTGTGAGTGGTATAGAGATGTAGTGAGTGGCATAGAGATGTTGTGAGTGGCATAGAAATGCTGTGAGTGGTATAGGGATGTTGTGAGTGGCGTAGAAATTATGTGAGTGGCACAGAGATGTTGTGAGTGGCATACAGATGTTTTGAGTGGCATAGAGATGTTGTGAGTGGTATAGAGATGTAGTGAGTGGCATAGAGATGTTGTGAGTGGCATAGAAATGCTGTGAGTGGTATAGGGATGTTGTGAGTGGCGTAGAAATTATGTGAGTGGCACAGAGATGTTGTGAGTGGCATACAGATGTTTTGAGTGGCATAGAGATGTTGTGAGTGGTATAGAGATGTAGTGAGTGGCATAGAGATGTTGTGAGTGGCATAGAAATGCTGTGAGTGGTATAGGGATGTTGTGAGTGGCGTAGAAATTATGTGAGTGGCACAGAGATGTTGTGAGTGGCATACAGATGTTTTGAGTGGCATAGAGATGTTGTGAGTGGTATAGAGATGTAGTGAGTGGCATAGAGATGTTGTGAGTGGCATAGAAATGCTGTGAGTGGTATAGGGATGTTGTGAGTGGCGTAGAAATTATGTGAGTGGCACAGAGATGTTGTGAGTGGCATACAGATGTTTTGAGTGGCATAGAGATGTTGTGAGTGGTATAGAGATGTAGTGAGTGGCATAGAGATGTTGTGAGTGGCATAGAAATGCTGTGAGTGGTATAGGGATGTTGTGAGTGGCGTAGAAATTATGTGAGTGGCACAGAGATGTTGTGAGTGGCATAGAGATGTTGTGAGTGGCATAGAGATGTTGTGAGAGGCATAGAGATGTTGTGAGAGGCATAGAGATGTTGTGAGTGGCGTAAAGATGTTGTGAGTGGTATAGGGATGCTGTGAGTGGCACAGAGATGTTGTAAGTGGCATAGAGAAGTTGTGAGTGGCATAGAGATGTTTTTAGTGGCATAAAGATGTTGTGAGTGGCATGGAGGTATTGTGAGTGGCATAGAGATGTTGTGAGTGGCATAATAATGTTGTGAGTGGCACAGATATGTTGTTTGTGCCATCGAGATGTTGTGAGTGGTATAGAGATGTTGTGAGTGGCATAGAGATGTGAGTTGCATAGAGATGTTGTGAGTGGCATAGAGATGTTGTGAGTAACATAGAGATGTTATGAGTGGCATAGAGATGTTGTGAGTGGTATATAGATGTTTTGAGTGGCATAGAGATGTTGTGAGTGGTATAGAGATGTTGTGAGTGGCATAGAGATGTTGTGAGTGGCATAGAGATGTTGTGAGTGGCATAGAGATGTTGTGAGTGGCATAGAGATGTTGTGAGTGGTATAGAGATGTTGTGAGTGGCATAGAGATGTTGTGAGTGGCATAGAGATGTTGTGAGTGGCATAGAGATGTTGTGAGTGGCATAGAATCTATGTGAGTGGTATAGAGATGTTGTGAGTGGCATAGAGATGTTGCGAGTGGCACAGAGATGCTGTGTGTGGTATCGAGATGTTGTGAGTGGCATAGAATCTATGTGAGTGGTATAGAGATGTTGTGAGTGGCATAGAGATGTTGCGAGTGGCACAGAGATGCTGTGTGTGGTATCGAGATGTTGTGAATGGCATAGAGATGTTGTGAGTGGTAAAGCGATGCTGTTGGTGGCATAGAAATGTTGTGAGTGGCATAATAATGTTGTGAGTGGCATAGAGATGTGGTGAGTGGCATAGAGATGTTGTGAGTGGCATAGAGATGCTGTGAGTGGCAGAGAGATGTTGTGAGTGGCATAATAATGTTGTGAGTGGCATAGAGATGTGGTGAGTGGCATAGAGATGTTGTGAGTGGCATAGAGATGCTGTGAGTGGCAGAGAGATGTTGTGAGTGGTAAAGAGATGTTGTGAGTGGCATAGAGATGTTGTGAGAAGCATAATAATGTTGTGAGTGGCATAGAGATGATGTGAGTGGTATAGAGATGTTGTGAGTGGCATAGGGATGTTGTGAGTGGCATAGAGATGTTGTGAGTGGTATAGAGATGTTGTGAGTGGCAAAGAGATGTTTTAAGTAGTATAAAGATGTTGTGACCGACATAGATATGTTGTGAGTGGCATAGAGATGCTGTGAGTGGCATAGAGATGTTGTGAGTGGCATATAGATGTTGTGAATGGCAAAAAGATGTTGTGAGTGGCATAGAGATGTTGTGAGTGGTAAAGGGATGTTGGGAGTGGCATAGAGATGTTGTGAGTGGCATAGAGATGTTGTGAGTGGCATAGAGATGTTGTGAGTGCCATAGAGATGTTGTGATTGGCATAGAGATGTTGTGAGTGGTAAAGGGATGTTGGGAGTGGCATAGAGATGTTGTGAGTGGCATAGAGATGTTGTGAGTGGCATAGAGATGTTGTGAGTGCCATAGAGATGTTGTGATTGGCATAGAGATGTTGTGAGTGGTATAGAGATGTTGTGAATGGCATAGAGATGTTGTGAGTGGTATAGAGATGTTATGAGTTGCATATAGATGTTGGGAGTGGCATAGAGATATTGTGAGTGGCATAGTGATGTTGTGAGTAGCATAGAGATGTTGTGAATGGCATAGAGATGTTGTGAGTGGTATAGAGATGTTATGAGTTGCATATAGATGTTGGGAGTGGCATAGAGATATTGTGAGTGGCATAGTGATGTTGTGAGTAGCATAGAGATGTTGTGAGTGACATTCAGGTGTCGTGAGTGGCATAGTGATGTTGTTAGTGCCATGGAGATGTTCTGAGTGGTATAGATATGTTGTGAGTGGCATAGAGATGTTGTGAGTGGCATAGAGATGTTGTGATTTGGATAGAGATGTTGTGAGTGGCATAGAGATGTTGTGAGTGGGAAGGAGATTTTGTGAGTGGCATGGAGATGTTGTGTGTGGCATAGAGATGTTGTGAATGGCATAAAGATGTTGTGAGTAGGATAGAGATGTTGTGAGTGGCATAGAGATGTTGTGAGTGGGAAAGAGATTTTGTGAGTGGCATAGAGATGTTGTGAGTGGCATAGAGATGTTTTGAGTGGCATAGAGATGTTGTGAGTGCCATAGAGATGTTGTGAGTGGCATAGAGATGTTGTGAGTGGCATAGACATGTTGTGAGTGGTATAGAAATGTTGTGAGTGGCATAGAGATGTTGTGAGTGGTAAAGTAATGTTGTGAGTGGCATAGAGATTTTGTGAGTTGCATAGAGATGTTGTGAGTGGTAAAGAGATGTTGTGAGTGGCATAGAGATGTTGTGAATGTCATAGAGATGTTGTGAGTGGTATAGAGATGTTGTGAGTGGCATATAGATGTTGTAAGTAGTATAAAGATGTTGTGAGTGGCATAGAGATGGTGTGAGTGGCATAGAGATGTTGTGAATGGCATAGAGATGTTGTGAGTGGGAAAGAGATTTTGTGAGTGGCATAGAGATGTTGTGAGTGGTATAGGGATGTTGTGACTGGCATATAGATGTTGTGAGTGGCATAGACATGTTGTGAGTGGCATACAGATGTTGTGAGTGGCATAGAGATGTTGTGAGTGGCATAGAGATGTTGTGAGTGGTATAGAGATGTTGTGAATAGCATAGAGATGTTGTGAGTGGTATAGAGATGTTGTGAGTGGCATATAGATGCTGTGTGTGGCATAGAGATGTTGTCAGTGGCATAGAGATGTTGTGAGTGGCAAAGAGATGTTGTGAGTAGCATAGAGGTGTCGTGAGTGGCATATAGATTTTGTTAGTGCGATGGAGATGTTGTGAGTGGTATAGATATGTTGTGAGTGGCATAGAGATGTTGTGAGTGGGAAAGAGATTTTGTGAGTGGCATATTGATGCTGTTAGTGGCATAGAGATGTTGTGAGTGGCATAGAGAACTTGTGAGTGGGATAGAGATGTTGTGAGTGGCATAGAGATGTTGTGTGTGGGAAAGAGATTTTGTGAGTGGCAAAGAGATGTTGTGAGTGGCATAGAGATGTTGTGAGTGGGTTAGAGATGTTGTGAGTGCCATAGAGATGTTGCGAGTGGCATAGAGATTTTGTGAGTAGCATCGAGATGTTTTAAGTGGCATAGAGATGTTGTGAGTGGCATAGAAGTATTGTGAGTGGCATTCAGATGTTGTGAGTGGCATGGAGATGTTGTGAGTGGTAAAGAGATGTTGTGAGTGGCATAGAGATTTTGTAAGTGGTATAAAGATGTTGTCAGAGGCATAGAGATGTTGTGAGTGGTATATAGATGTTGGTAGTGGCATAGTGATGTTGTGAGTGACGCAATAATGTTGTGAGTGGCATAGAGATGTTGTGAGTGCCTTGGAGATGTTGTGAGTGGTCTAGAGATGATGTGAGTGGCATAGAGATGTTAGTGGCATAGAGATGTTGTGAGTGGCATAGAGATGTTGTGAGTGGCATAGAGATGTTGTGAGTGACATAGAGATGTTGTGAGTGGCATATAGATGATGTGAGTGACATAGAGATGTTGTGAGTGGTAAAGGAATGTTGTGAGTTGCATAGAGATGTTGTGAGTGGCATAGAGATGTTGTGAGTGGTATAGGGATGTTGTGAGTTGCATAGAGTTGTGATGAGAGCCATGGATATGTCGTGAATGGTATAGATATGTTGTGAGTGGCATAGAGATGTTGTGAGTGGCATAGTGATGTTGTGAGTGGCATTGAGATGTTGTGAGTTGCAAAGAGATGTTGTGCGTGGCTTAGAGATGTTGTGATTGGTATAGAGATGTTGTGAGTGGCATAGAGATGTTGCGAGTGGCATAGAGATGTTGTGAGTGGTATGGAGATGTTGTGAGTGGCATAGAGATGTTTTGAGTGGTAAAGAGATGTTGTTAGTGGCATAGAGATGTTGTGAGTGGCATAGAGATGTTGTGAGTGGCATAGAGATGTTGTGAGTGGTATGGAGATGTTGTGAGTGGCATAGAGATGTTTTGAGTGGTAAAGAGATGTTGTTAGTGGCATATAAATGTTGTGAGTGGCATGGAGATGTTGTGAGTGGCATAGAGATGTTGTGAGTGTCATATAGATGTTGTGAGTGGCATAGAGATGTTGTGAGTGGTATAGAGATGTTGTGAGTGGCATATAGATGATGTGAGTGGCATAATAATGTTGGGAGAGGCACAGAGATGTTGTGAGTGGTATAGAGATGTTGTGAGTGGCATAGAGATGTTGTGAGTGGTATAGAGATGTTGTGAGTGGCATATAGATGATGTGAGTGGCATAATAATGTTGGGAGAGGCACAGAGATGTTGTGAGTGGTATAGAGATGTTGTGAGTGGCAAAGAGATGTTGTGAGTGGCATAGAGATGTTGTGAGTGGCATAGAGATGTTGTGAATGGCATAGGGATGTTGTGAGTTGTATAGAGATAATGTGAGTGGCATAGAGATGTTGCGAGTGGCATAGAGATGTTGTGAGTGGTATGGAGATGTTGTGAGTGGCATAGAGATGTTGTGAGTGGTAAAGAGATGTTGTTAGTGGCATAGAAATATTGTGAGTGGCATAATAATGTTGTGAGTGGCATAGAGATGTTGTGAGTGGCATAGAGATGTTGTGAGTGGCATAGAGATGTTGTGAGTGGCATAGAGATGTTGTGAGTGGCATAGAGATGTTGTGAGTGGCATAGAGATGTTGTGAGGGATATAGAGATGTTGTGAGTGGCATAGAGATGTTGTGAGTGGCATAGAGATGTTGTGAGTGGCATAGAGATTTTGTGAGTGGCATATAGATGTTTTGAGTGGCAAAAAGATGTTGTGAGTGGCATAGAGATGTTGTGAGTGGTATAGGGATGTTGTGAGTGGCATATAGATGTTGTGAGTGGCATAGAGATGTTGTGAGTGGCATAGAGATGTTGTGAGTAGCATAGAGATGTTTTGAATGGCATAGAGATGTTGTGAGTGGTATAGAGATGTTGTGAGTGGCATAGAGATGTTGTGAGTAGCATAGAGATGTTTTGAATGGCATAGAGATGTTGTGAGTGGTATAGAGATGTTGTGAATAGCATAGCGATATTGTGAGTGGTATAGAGATGTTGTGAGTGGCATATAGATGTTGTGAGTGGCATAAAGATGTTGTGAGTGGCATAGAGATGTTGTGAGTGGAAAAGAGATGTTGTGAGTGGCATAGAGGTGTCTTGAGTGGCATAGAGATGTTGTTAGTGCCATGGAGATGTTGTGATTGGTATAGATATATTGTGAGTGGCATAGAGATGTTGTGAGTGGCATACAGATGTTGTGAGTGGGATAGAGATGTTGTGAGTGGCATAGAGATGTTGTAAGTGGCATAGAGATGTTGTGAGTGGCATAGAGATGTTGTAAGTGGCATAGAGATGTTGTGAGTGGCATAGAGATGTTGTAAGTGGCATAGAGATGTTGTGAGTGGCATAGAGATGTTGTAAGTGGCATAGAGATGTTGTGAGTGGCATAGAGATGTTGTAAGTGGCATAGAGATGTTGTGAGTGGCATAGAGATGTTGTAAGTGGCATAGAGATGTTGTGAGTGGCATAGAGATGTTGTAAGTGGCATAGAGATGTTGTGAGTGGCATAGAGATGTTGTAAGTGGCATAGAGATGTTGTGAGTGGCATAGAGATGTTGTGAGTGGAAAAGAGATGTTGTGAGTGGCATAGAGGTGTCTTGAGTGGCATAGAGATGTTGTTAGTGCCATGGAGATGTTGTGATTGGTATAGATATATTGTGAGTGGCATAGAGATGTTGTGAGTGGCATACAGATGTTGTGAGTGGGATAGAGATGTTGTGAGTGGCATAGAGATGTTGTGAGTGGGAAAGAGATTTTGTGAGTGGCATAGAGATGTTGTTAGTCGCATAGAGATGTTGTGACTGGCATAGAGATGTTGTGAGTGAGATAGAGATGTTGTGAGTGGCATATAGATGTTGTGAGTGGGAAAGAGATTTTGTGAGTGGCATAGAGATGTTGTGAGTGGCATAGAGATGTTGTGAGTGGGTTAGAGATGTTGTGAGTGCCGTAGAGATGTTGTGAGTGGCATAGAGATGTTGTAATTGGCATAGAGATGTAGTGAGTGGTATATAGATGTTATTAGTGGCATAGTGATGTTGTGAGTGGCGAAATAACGTTGTGAGTGGAATAGAGATGTTGTGAGTGGCATAGAGATGTTGTGAGTGGCATGGAGATGTTGTGAGGCGTGTATAGATGTTGTGAGTGGCATAGAGATGTTGTGAGTGGTATAGAGATGTTGTGAGTGGCATAGAGATGTTGTAAGTGGCATAGAGATGTTGTGAGTGGCATAGAGATGTTGTGAGAGGCATATAGATGTTGTGAGTGGCATAGGGATGTTGTGAGTGGTATAGGGATGTTGTGAGTTGCATAGAGATGTTGTGAGTTGCATAGAGATGTTGTGAGTGGCATAGAGATGTTGTGAGTGGCATATAGATGTTGTGAGTGGCATAGAGATGTTGTGAGTGGTATAGGGATGTCGTGAGTTGCATAGAGATGTTGTGAGTGGCATGGAGTTGTTGTGAGTGCCATGGAGATGTTGTGAAAGGTATAGATATGTTGTGAGTGGCATAGAAATGTACTGAGTGGCATAGAGATGTTGTGAGTGGCATAGAGATGTTGTTAGTGGCAAAGAGATGTTGTGTGTGGCTTAGAGATGATGTGAGTGGTATAGAGATGTTATGAGTGGCATAGAGATGTTGCGAGTGGCATAGAGATGTTGTGAGTTGTATGGAGATGTTGTGAGTGGCATGGAGATGTTTTGAGTGGTAAAGAGATGTTAGTGGCATAGAAATGTTGTGAATGGCATAGTGATGTTGTGAGTGGTATAGAAATGTTGTAAGTGTCATAGAGATGTTGTGAGTGGCATAGAGATGTTGTGAGTGGTATAGAGATGTTGTGAGTGGCATAGAGATGTTGTGAGTGCCATTATAATGTTGGGAGTGGCACAGAGATGTTGTGAGTGGTATAGAGATGTTGTGAGTGGCATAGAGATGTTGTGAGTGGCATAGAGATGCTGTGAGTGGCATAGAGATGTTGTGAGTGGTATAGAGATGTTGTGAGTGGCATAGAGATGTTGTGAGTGGCATAGAGATGCTGTGAGTGGCATAGAGATGTTCTGAGTGGCATAGAGATGTTGTGAGTTGCATAGAGATGTTGTGAGTGGCATAGAGATGTTGTGAGTGGCATAGACATGTTGTGAGTGGTATAGAGATGTTGTGAGTGGCATAAAGATGTTGTGAGTGGCATAATAATGTTGTATGTTGCATAGAGATGTTTTGAGTTGTATAGAGATGTTGTGAGTGGCATAGAGAGGTTGTGAGTGGCATTGAGATGTTGTGAGTGGGTTAGAGATGTTGTGAGTGCCATAGAGATGTTGTGAGTGGCATAGAGATGTTGTGAGTAGAATCGAGATGTTTTAAGTGGCATAGAGATGTTTTGAGTGGAATAGAAGTATTTTGAGTGGCATAGAGATGTTGTGAGTGGCATAGAGATGTTGTGAGTGGTATAGAGATGTTGTGAGTGGCATAGAGATTTTGTGAGTGGTATAGAGATGTTGTGAGTGGCATAGAGATGTTGTGAGTGGTATATAGATGTTACTAGTGGCATAGTGATGTTGTGAGTGGCGTAATAATGTTGTGAGTGGCATAGAGATGTTGTGAGTGGCATTGAGATGTTGTGAGTGCCATGGAGATGTTGTGAGTGGTATAGAGATGTTGTAAGTGGCATAGAGATGTGAGTGGCATAGAGATGTTGTGAGTGGCATAGAGATGTTGTGAGTGGCATAGAGATGTTGTGAGTGGCATGGAGATGTTGTGAGTGGTATACAGATGTTGTGAGTGGCATAGAGATGTTGTGAGTGGTATAGAGATTTTGTGAGTGGCATAGAGATGTTGTGAGTGGCATAGAGATATTGTGAGTGGCATAGAGATGTTGTGAGTGGCATAGAGATGTTGTGAGTGGTATAGAGATTTTGTGAGTGGCATAGAGATGTTGTGAGTGGCATAGATATGTTGTGAGTGGCATAGAGATGTTGTGAGTTGCATATAGATGTTGTGAGTGGCATAGAGATGTTGTGAGTGGCATAGAGATGTTGTGAGTGGCATAGAGATATTCTGAGTGGTATAGGGATGTTGTGAGATGCATAGAGATCTTGTGAGTAGTATAGAGATGTGAGTGGCGTAGAGATGTTGTGAGTGGCATAAAGATGTTGTGAGCGGCATAGAGATATTGTGAGTGGTATAGGGATGTTGTGAGATGCATAGAGATGTTGTGAGTGGCATAGAGTTGTTGTGAGTGCCATGGAGTTGTTGTGAGTGGTATAGATATGTTGTGAGTGGCATAGAGACGTTGTGAGTGGCATAGAGATGTTGTGAGTGGCATAGAGATGTTGTGAGTGGCAAAGAGATGTTGTGCGTGGCTAAGAGATGTTGTGAGTGATATAAATATGTTGTGAGTGGCATAGAGATGTTGCGAGTGGCATAGAGATGTTGTGAGTGGTATGGAGATGTTGTGAGTGGCATAGAAATGTTTTGAGTGGTAAAGAGATGTTGTTAGTGGCATAGAAATGTTGTGAGTGGCATAGTGATGTTGTGAGTGGCATAGAGATGTTGTGAGTGTCATAGAGATGTTGTGAGTGGCATAGAGAATTTTTGAGTTGTATAGAGATGTTGTGAGTGGCATAGAGATGTTGTGAGTGGCATAATAATGTCAGGAGTGGCACAGAGATGCTGTGAGTGGTAAAGAGATGTTGTGAGTGTCATAGAGATGTTGTGAGTGGCATAGAGATGTTGTGAGTGGTTTAGAGATGTTGTGAGTGGCATAGAGATGTTGTGAGTGGTATAGAGATATTGTGAGTAGCATAGAGATGTTGCGAGTGGCATAGACATGTTGTGAGTGGTATGGAGATGTTGTGAGTGGCATAGAGATGCTGTGAGTGGTAAAGAGATGTTGTTAGTGGCATAGAAATGTTGTGAGTGGCATAATAATGTTGTGAGTGGCATACAGATGTTGTGAGTGCCATAGAGATGTTGTGAGTGGCATAGAGATGTTGTGAGTGGCATAGAGATGTTGTGAGTGGTAAAGAGATGTTGTGAGTGGCATAGAGATGTTGTGAGTGGCATAGAAATGTTGTGAGTGGCATAGAGATGTTGTGAGTGCCATAGAGATGTTGTGAGTGGCATAGACATGTTGTGAGTGGCATAGAGATGTTGTGAGTGCCATAGAGATGTTGTGAGTGGCATAGACATGTTGTGAGTGGCATAGAGATGTTGTGAGTGCCATAGAGATGTTGTGAGTGGCATAGACATGTTGTGAGTGGCATAGAGATGTTGTGAGTGCCATAGAGATGTTGTGAGTGGCATAGACATGTTGTGAGTGGCATAGAGATGTTGTGAGTGCCATAGAGATGTTGTGAGTGGCATAGACATGTTGTGAGTGGCATAGAGATGTTGTGAGTGCCATAGAGATGTTGTGAGTGGCATAGACATGTTGTGAGTGGCATAGAGATGTTGTGAGTGCCATAGAGATGTTGTGAGTGGCATAGAGATGTTGTGAGTGGCATAGTGATGTTGTGAATGGCATAGAGATGTGGTGAGTTGTGTGGAGATGTTGTGAGTGGCATATAGATGTTGTGAGTGGCATAGAGATGTTGTGAGTTGCATAGAGATGTTGTGAGTGGCATAGAGATTTTGTGAGTGGCATAGAGGTGTCATGAGTGGGATAGAGATGTTGTTAGTGCCATTGAGATGTTGTGAGTAGTATAGATATGTTGTGAGTGGCATAGAGATGATGTGAGTACCATAGAGATGTTGTGAGTGGCATATAGATGTTGTGAGTGGCATAGAGATGTTGTGAGTGGGATAGAGATTTTGTGAGTGGCATAGAGATGTTGTTGGTGGCATAGAGATGTTGTGAGTGGCATAGAGATGTTGTGAGTGGGAAAGAGATTTTGTGAGTGGCATAGAGATGTTGTTAGTGGCATAGAGATATTGTGAGTGCCATAGAGATGTTGTTAGTGGGATAGAGATGTTGTGACTGGCATAGAGATGTTGTGAGTGGGAAAGAGATTTTGTGAGTGGCATAGAGATGTTGTGAGTGGCATACAGATGTTGTGAGTGGGTTAGAGATGTTGTGAGTGCCATAGAGATGTTGTGAGTGGCATAGAGATGTTGTGAGTAGCATCGAGATGTTTTAAGTGGCATAGAGATGTTGTGAGTGGCATAGAAGTATTGTGAGTGGCATAGAGATGTTGTGAGTGGCATAGAGATGTTGTGAGTGGTATAGAGATGTTGTGAGTGGTATAGAGATTTTGTAAGAGGTATAAACATGTTTTCAGTGGCATAGAGACGTTGTGAGTGGTATATAGATGTTGTTAGTCACATAGTGATGTTGTGAGTGGCGTTATAATGTTGTGAGTGGCATAGAGATGTTGTGAGTGGCATAGAGATGTTGTGAGTGCCATGAACATGTTGTGAGTGGTATAGAGATGATGTGATTGGCATAGAGATGTTAGCGGCATAGAGATGTTGTGAGTGGCATAGAGATGTTGTGAGTGGCATGGAGATGTTGTGAGTGGTATAGAGATGTTGTGAGTGGTATAGGTATGTTGTGAGTTGCATAGAGTTGTTGTGAGTGCCATGGAGATGTTGTGAGTGGTATAGATATGTTGTGAGTGGCATACAGATGTTGTGAGTGGTATAGAGATGTTGTGAGTGGCATAGAGATGTTGTGAGTGGCAAAGAGATGTTGTGCGTGGCTTAGAGATGTTGTGAGTGGTATAGAGATGTTGTGAGTGGCATAGAGATGTTGCGAGTGGCATAGAGATGTTGTGAGTGGTATGGAGATGTTGTGAGTGGCATAGAGATGTTTTGAGTGGTAAAGAGATGTTGTTAGTGGCATAGAAATGTTGTGAGTGGCATGGAGATGTTGTGAGTGGCATAGAGATGTTGTGAGCGGTATAGAGATGTTGTGAGAGGCATAGAGATGATGTGAGTGGCATAAGAATGTTGGGAGTGGCACAGAGATGTTGTGAGTGGTATAGAGATGTTGTGAGTGTCATAGAGATGTTGTGAGTGGCATAGAGATGTTGTGAGTTGCATAGAGGTGTTGTGAGTGGCATAGAGATGTTGTGAGTGGCATAGAGATGTTGTGAGTGGCAAAGAGATGTTTTGAATGGCATAGAGATGTTTTGAGTGGTATACAGATGTTGTGAATAGCATAGAGATATTGTGAGTGGTATAGAGATGTTGTGAGTGGCATATAGATGTTGTGAGTGGCATAGAGATGTTGTGAGTGGCATAGAGATGTTGTGAGTGGCATAGAGATGTTGTGAGTGGCATAGAGATGTTGTGAGTGGGATAGAGATGTTGTGAGTGCCATAGAGATGTTGTGAGTGGTGAGATATTGTGAGTAGCGGCATAGAGATGTTGTGAGTGGCATAGAGATGTTGTGAGTGGGATAGAGATGTTGTGAGTGGCATAGAGATGTTGTGAGTGGGAAAGAGATTTTATGAGTGGCATAGAGATGTTGTGAGTGGCATAGAGATGTTGTGAGTGGGTTAGAGATGTTGTGAGTGCCATAGAGATGTTGTGAGTTGCATAGAGATGTTGTGAGTAGCATCGAGATGTTTTAAGTGGCATAGAGATGTTGTGAGTGGCATAGAGATGTTGTGAGTGGTCTAGAGATGTTGTGAGTGGCATAGAGAGTTTGTGAGTGGTATAAAGATGTTGCCATTGGCCTAGAGATGTTGTGAGTGGTATAGAGATGTTATTAGTGGCATAGTGATGTTGTGAGTGGCGTAATAATGTCGTGAGTAGCATAGAGATGTTGTGAGTGGCATAGAGATGTTTTCAGTGGCATGGAGATGTTGTGAGGCGTATACAGATGTTGTGAGTGGCATAGAGATGTTGTGAGTGGTATAGAGATGTTGTGAGTGACATAGAGATGTTGTGAGTGGCATAGAGATTTTGTGAGTTGCATAGAGATGTTGTGAGTGGCATATAGATGTTGTAAGTGGCATAGAGATGTTGTGAGTGGTATAGGGATGTTGTGAGTTGCATAGAGATGTTGTGAGTGGCATAGAGATGTTGTGAGTGGCATAGAGATGTTGTGAGTGGCATAGAGATATTGTGAGTAGCATAGAGATGTTGTGAGTGGCATAGAGATGTTGTAAGTGGCATAGAGATGTTGTGAGTGGTATAGAGATGTTGTGAGTGATATAGAGATGTTGTGAGTGGCATAGAGATTTTGTGAGTGGCATAGAGATGTTGTGAGTGGCGTAGAGATGTTGTGAGTGGCATAAAGATGTTGTGAGTGGCAAAGAGATGTTGTGCGTGGCTTAGAGATGTTGTGAGTGGCATAGAGATGTTGTGAGTGGGATAGAGATGTTGTGAGTGCCATAGAGATGTTGTGAGTGGCATAGAGATGTTGTAAGTGGCATAGAGATGTTGTGAGTGGTATAGAGATGTTGTGAGTGATATAGAGATGTTGTGAGTGGCATAGAGATTTTGTGAGTGGCATAGAGATGTTGTGAGTGGCGTAGAGATGTTGTGAGTGGCATAAAGATGTTGTGAGTGGCATAGAGATGTTGTGAGTGGCATATAGATGTTGTAAGTGGCATAGAGATGTTGTGAGTGGTATAGGGATGTTGTGAGTTGCATAGAGATGTTGTGAGTGGCATAGAGATGTTGTGAGTGGCATAGAGATGTTGTGAGTGGCATATAGATGTTGTGAGTGGCACATAGATGTTGTGAGTGGTATAGGGATGTTGTGAGTTGCATAGAGATGTTGTGAGTGGCATAGAGTTGTTGTGGGTGCCGTGGAGATGTTGTGAGTGGTATAGATATTTTGTGAGTGGCATAGAAATGTTGTGAGTGGCGTAGAGATGTTGTGAGTGGCATAAAGATGTTGTGAGTGGCAAAGAGATGTTGTGCGTGGCTTAGAGATGATGTTAGTGGTATAGAGATGTTGTGAGTGGCATAGAGATGTTGCGAGTGGCATAGAGATATTGTGAGTGGTATGGAGATGCTGTGAGTGGCATAGATATGTTTTGAGTGGTAAAGAGATGTTGTTAGTGGCACAGAAATGTTGTGAGTGGCATAATAATGTTGGGAGTGGCACAGAGATGTTGTGAGTGGTCTAGAGATGTTGTGAGTGGCATAGTGATTTTGGGATTGGCATGGAGATACTGTGAGTGGCATAGAGATGTTGTGAGTGGCATAGAGATGTTGTGAGTGGCATAGAGATGTTGTGAGTGGCATTGGGATGTTGTGAGTGGCATAGAGATGTTGTGAGTGGTATATAGGTGTTGTGAGTGGCACAGAGATGTTGTGAGTGGCATAATAATGTTGTATGTGGCATAGAGATGTTTTGAGTGGTATAGAGATGTTGTGAGTGGCATAGAGATGTTGTGAGTGGCATAGATATGTTCTGAATGGTATAGGGATGTTGTGAGTGGCATAGAGATGTTTTGTGAGTGACATAGAGATGTTGTGAGTGGCATAGAGATGTTGTCAGTGGCATATAGATGTTGTGAGTGGAAAAAAGATGTTGTGAGTGGCATAGAGATGATGTGAGTGGTATAGGGATGTTGTGAGTGGCATAGAGATGTTGTGAGTGGGTTAGAGATGTTGTGAGTGCCATAGAAATGTTGTGAGTGGCATAGTGATGTTGTGAGTGGCGTAATAATGTTGTGAGTGGCATAGAGATGTTGTGAGTGGCATAGAGATGTTGTGAGTGGCATGGAGATCTTGTGAGTGGTATAGAGAGGTTGTGAGTGGCATAAAGATGTTGTGAGTGGGATAGAGATGTTGTGAGAGGCAAAGAGATGTTGTGCGTGAGATAGAGATGTTGTGAGAGGCAAAGAGATGTTGTGCGTGAGATAGAGATGTTGTGAGAGGCAAAGAGATGTTGTGCGTGAGATAGAGATGTTGTGAGAGGCAAAGAGATGTTGTGCGTGAGATAGAGATGTTGTGAGAGGCAAAGAGATGTTGTGCGTGAGATAGAGATGTTGTGAGAGGCAAAGAGATGTTGTGCGTGAGATAGAGATGTTGTGAGAGGCAAAGAGATGTTGTGCGTGAGATAGAGATGTTGTGAGAGGCAAAGAGATGTTGTGCGTGAGATAGAGATGTTGTGAGAGGCAAAGAGATGTTGTGCGTGAGATAGAGATGTTGTGAGAGGCAAAGAGATGTTGTGCGTGAGATAGAGATGTTGTGAGAGGCAAAGAGATGTTGTGCGTGAGATAGAGATGTTGTGAGAGGCAAAGAGATGTTGTGCGTGAGATAGAGATGTTGTGAGAGGCAAAGAGATGTTGTGCGTGAGATAGAGATGTTGTGAGAGGCAAAGAGATGTTGTGCGTGAGATAGAGATGTTGTGAGAGGCAAAGAGATGTTGTGCGTGAGATAGAGATGTTGTGAGAGGCAAAGAGATGTTGTGCGTGAGATAGAGATGTTGTGAGAGGCAAAGAGATGTTGTGCGTGAGATAGAGATGTTGTGAGAGGCAAAGAGATGTTGTGCGTGAGATAGAGATGTTGTGAGAGGCAAAGAGATGTTGTGCGTGAGATAGAGATGTTGTGAGAGGCAAAGAGATGTTGTGCGTGAGATAGAGATGTTGTGAGAGGCAAAGAGATGTTGTGCGTGAGATAGAGATGTTGTGAGAGGCAAAGAGATGTTGTGCGTGAGATAGAGATGTTGTGAGAGGCAAAGAGATGTTGTGCGTGAGATAGAGATGTTGTGAGAGGCAAAGAGATGTTGTGCGTGAGATAGAGATGTTGTGAGAGGCAAAGAGATGTTGTGCGTGAGATAGAGATGTTGTGAGAGGCAAAGAGATGTTGTGCGTGAGATAGAGATGTTGTGAGAGGCAAAGAGATGTTGTGCGTGAGATAGAGATGTTGTGAGAGGCAAAGAGATGTTGTGCGTGAGATAGAGATGTTGTGAGAGGCAAAGAGATGTTGTGAGTGGCATAGAGATGTTGTGAGTGGGATAGAGATGTTGTGAGTGGCATAGAGATGTTGTGAGTGGGAAAGAGATTTTGTGAGTGGCATAGAGATGTTGTTAGTGGCATAGAGATGTTGTGAGTGGTATTGAGATTTTGTGAGTGAGGTAGAGATTTTGTGAGTGGCATAGAGATGTTGTGAGTGGGAAAGAAATTTTGTGAGTGGCATAGAGATGTTGTGAGTGGCATATAGATGTTCTGAGTGGGATAGAGATGTTGTGAGTGCCATAGAGATGTTGTGAGTGGCATAGTGATGTTGTCATTGGCATAGAGATGTAGTGAGTGGTATATAGATGTTATTAGTGGCATAGTGATGTTGTGAGTGGCATAATAATGTTGTGAGTGGCATAGAGATGTTGTGAGTGGCATAGAGATGTTGTGAGTGGCATGGAGATGTTGTGAGGCATATACAGATGTTGTGAGTGGCATAGAGATATTGTGAGTGGCATAGAGATGTGAGTGGCATAGAGATGTTGCGAGTGGCATAGAGATATTGTGAGTGGCATAGAGATGTGAGTGGCATAGAGATGTTGCGAGTGGCATAGAGATATTGTGAGTGGCATAGAGATGTGAGTGGCATAGAGATGTTGCGAGTGGCATAGAGATATTGTGAGTGGCATAGAGATGTGAGTGGCATAGAGATGTTGCGAGTGGCATAGAGATATTGTGAGTGGCATAGAGATGTGAGTGGCATAGAGATGTTGCGAGTGGCATAGAGATATTGTGAGTGGCATAGAGATGTGAGTGGCATAGAGATGTTGCGAGTGGCATAGAGATATTGTGAGTGGCATAGAGATGTGAGTGGCATAGAGATGTTGCGAGTGGCATAGAGATATTGTGAGTGGCATAGAGATGTGAGTGGCATAGAGATGTTGCGAGTGGCATAGAGATATTGTGAGTGGCATAGAGATGTGAGTGGCATAGAGATGTTGCGAGTGGCATAGAGATATTGTGAGTGGCATAGAGATGTGAGTGGCATAGAGATGTTGCGAGTGGCATAGAGATATTGTGAGTGGCATAGAGATGTGAGTGGCATAGAGATGTTGCGAGTGGCATAGAGATATTGTGAGTGGCATAGAGATGTGAGTGGCATAGAGATGTTGCGAGTGGCATAGAGATATTGTGAGTGGCATAGAGATGTGAGTGGCATAGAGATGTTGCGAGTGGCATAGAGATATTGTGAGTGGCATAGAGATGTGAGTGGCATAGAGATGTTGCGAGTGGCATAGAGATATTGTGAGTGGCATAGAGATGTGAGTGGCATAGAGATGTTGCGAGTGGCATAGAGATATTGTGAGTGGCATAGAGATGTGAGTGGCATAGAGATGTTGCGAGTGGCATAGAGATATTGTGAGTGGCATAGAGATGTGAGTGGCATAGAGATGTTGCGAGTGGCATAGAGATATTGTGAGTGGCATAGAGATGTGAGTGGCATAGAGATGTTGCGAGTGGCATAGAGATATTGTGAGTGGCATAGAGATGTGAGTGGCATAGAGATGTTGCGAGTGGCATAGAGATATTGTGAGTGGCATAGAGATGTGAGTGGCATAGAGATGTTGCGAGTGGCATAGAGATATTGTGAGTGGCATAGAGATGTGAGTGGCATAGAGATGTTGCGAGTGGCATAGAGATATTGTGAGTGGCATAGAGATGTGAGTGGCATAGAGATGTTGCGAGTGGCATAGAGATATTGTGAGTGGCATAGAGATGTGAGTGGCATAGAGATGTTGCGAGTGGCATAGAGATATTGTGAGTGGCATAGAGATGTGAGTGGCATAGAGATGTTGCGAGTGGCATAGAGATATTGTGAGTGGCATAGAGATGTGAGTGGCATAGAGATGTTGCGAGTGGCATAGAGATATTGTGAGTGGCATAGAGATGTGAGTGGCATAGAGATGTTGCGAGTGGCATAGAGATATTGTGAGTGGCATAGAGATGTGAGTGGCATAGAGATGTTGCGAGTGGCATAGAGATATTGTGAGTGGCATAGAGATGTGAGTGGCATAGAGATGTTGCGAGTGGCATAGAGATATTGTGAGTGGCATAGAGATGTGAGTGGCATAGAGATGTTGCGAGTGGCATAGAGATATTGTGAGTGGCATAGAGATGTGAGTGGCATAGAGATGTTGCGAGTGGCATAGAGATATTGTGAGTGGCATAGAGATGTGAGTGGCATAGAGATGTTGCGAGTGGCATAGAGATATTGTGAGTGGCATAGAGATGTGAGTGGCATAGAGATGTTGCGAGTGGCATAGAGATATTGTGAGTGGCATAGAGATGTGAGTGGCATAGAGATGTTGTGAGTGGCATAGAGATGTTGTGAGTGGTATAGAGATGTTGTGAGTGGCATAGAGATGTTGTGAGTGGCATAGAGATGTTGTGAGTGGCATATAGATGTTGTGAGTGGCATAGAGATGTTGTGATTGGTGTAGGGATGTTGTGAGTTGCATAGAGATCTTGTGAGTGGCATAGAGATGTTGTGAGTGGCATAGAGATGTTGTTAGTGGCATATAGATGTTGTGAGTGGCATAGAGATGTTGTGATTGGCATAGAGATGTTGTCAGTGGCAAAGAGATGTTGTGCATGGCTAAGAGATGTTGTGAGTGGTATCGAGATGTTGTGAGTGGCATAGAGATGTTGCGAGTGGCATAGAGATGTTGTGAGTGGTATGGAGATGTTGTAAGTGGCATAGAGATGTTTTGAGTGGTAAAGAGATGTTGTTAGTGGCATAGAAATGTTGTGAGTGGCATAGAGATGTTGTGAGTGGTATGGAGATGTTGTAAGTGGCATAGAGATGTTTTGAGTGGTAAAGAGATGTTGTTAGTGGCATAGAAATGTTGTGAGTGGCATAGAGATGTTGTGAGTGGAATAGAGATGTTGTGAGTGTCAGAGAGATGTTGTGAGTGGCATAGAGATGTTGTGATTGGTATAGAGATGTTGTGAGTGGTATAGAGATGTTGTGAGTGTCATAGAGATGTTGTGAGTGGCACAATAATATCGGGAGTGGCACAGAGATGCTTTGAGTGGTATAGAGATGGTGTGAGTGGCATAGAGATGTTGTGAGTGGCATAGAGATGTTGTGAGTGGCATAGAAATGTTGTGAGTGGCATAGAGATGCTGTGAGTGGTATAGAGATGTTGTGAGTGGCATAGAGATGTTGCGAATGACATAGAGATGTTGTGAGTGGTATGGAGATGTTGTGAGTGGCATAGAGATGTTGTGAGTGGTAAAGAGATGTTGTTAGTGGCATAGAAATGTTGTGAGTGGCATAATAATGTTGTGAGTGGCATAGAGATCTTGTGAGTGGCATAGAGATGTTGTGAGTGGCATACAGATGTTGTGAG
>SZWC01009457.1:59051-69539 GCA_023375785.1 Penium margaritaceum
TGTGTGGCATAGAGATGTTGTGAGTGGCATAGAGATGTTGTGAGTGGCATAGAGATGTTGTGAGTAACATAGAGATGTTGTGAGTGGCATAGGGATGTTGTGAGTGGCATAGAGATGTTGTGAGTGGCGTAGAGATGTTGTGAGTGGCATATACATGTTGTTAGTGGTATAGAGATGTTGTGAGTGGCATAGAGATGTTGTGAGTGGCATTATAATGTTGTGAGTGGCATAGAGATGTTGTGAATGGTATATAGATGTTGTGTGGGTTATAGAGATGTTTTGCGTGGCATAGAGACGTTGTGAGTGGTGTAGAGATGTTGTGAGTGGCATAGAGATGTTTTGAATGGCATATAGATGTTGTGAGTGGCATAGAGATATTGTGAGTGGTATAGAGATGTTGTGAGTGGTATAGAGATGGTTTGAGTGCCATATACATGTTGTGAGTGGTATGGAGATGTTGTGAGTGGCATAGAGATGTTGTGAGTGGCATAATAATGTTGTGAGTTGCATAGAGATATTGTGAGTGGTATAGAGATGTTTTGAGTGGCATGGAGATGTTGTGATTGGCATAAAGAGGTTGTAAGTGGTAGAGAGATGTTGTGAGTGGCCTAGAGATTTTTTGAGTGGTATAGAGATGTTGTGAGTGGCATAGGGATGTTGTGAGCAATATAGAGATGTTGTGAGTGGCATAGAGATGTTGTGAGTGACATAGAGATGTTGTGAGTGGTATAGAGATGTTGTGAGTGGCATAGATATTTTGTGAGTAGCATAGAGATGTTGTGAGTGGCATAGAGGTGTTGTGAGTGGCATATAGATGTTGTGAGTGGCATAGAGATGTTGTGAGTGGCATAGAGATGTTGTGAGTGGCATTAACATGTTGTGAGTGGTATAGAGATGTTGTGAGTTGTATAGAGATTTTTTGAGTGGCATAATAATGTTGTGAGTGGCATAGAGATGTTGTGAGTGGTATAGAGATGTTTTGTGGGGCATGTAGATGTTGTGAGTGGCATAGAGATTTTGTGAGTTGTATAGAGATTTTGAGAGTGTCATAGAGATGTTGTGAATGGCATAGAGATGTTGTGTGTTGCATAGAGATGTTGTGAGTGGTATAGAGATGTTTTGAGTGGTATAGAGATGTTGTGAGTGGTACATACATGGTGTGAGGGGTATGGATATGTTTTGAGTGGCATAGAGATGTTGTGAGTGGCATAAGAATGTTGTGAGTGGCATAGAGATGTTGTGAGTGGTATAGAGATGTTGTGAGTGGCATGGAGATGTTGTGAGTTGCATAAAGATGTTGTGAGTGGCATAAGGATGTTGTGAGTGGCCTAGACATGTTGTGAGTGGTATGGAGATGTTGGGAGTGGCATAGAGATGTTGTGAGTGGTATAGAGATGTTGTGAGTGGCATAGAGATGTTGTGAGTGGCAGAGAGATGTTGTGAGTGGCATAGAGATGTTGTGAGTGGTATAGAGATGTTGTGAGTGGTATAGAGATGTTCTGAGTGGCATAGAGATGTTGTGAGTGGCATAGAGATGTTGTGGGTGGCTAAGATATGTTGTGATTGGCATAGAGATGTTGTGAGTGGAATAGAGATGTTGTGAGTGGTATAGAGATGTTGTGAGTGGTATAGAGATGTTGTGTGTGGCATAGAGATATTGTGAGTGGCATAGAGATGTTGTGAGTGCCATAGAGATTTTGTGAGTGGCATAGAGATGTTGTGAGTGGTATAGAGATATTGTGAGAATTATAAAGATGTTGTGAGTGGCATAGAGATGTTGCGAGTGGCATAGAGATGTTGTGAGTGGTATGGAGATGTTGTGAGTGGCATAGAGATGTTTTGAGGGGTAAAGAGATGTTGTTAGTTGCATAGAAATGTTGTGAGTGGCATAGAGATATTTTGAGTGGTATAGAGATGTTATGAGTGGCATAGAGATGTTGTGAGTGGCATAAAGATGTTGTGAGTGGCATAGAGATGTTGTGAGTGGCAAAAACATGTTGTGAGTGGCATAGAGATGTTGTGAGTGGTAGAGAGATGTTGTGAGTGGCATAGAGATGTTGTGAGTGGGATAGAGATGTTGTGAGTGGCATAGAGATGTTGTGAATGACAAAGATATGTTGTGAGTGGCATAGAGATGTTGTGAGTGATATAGAGATTTTGCGAGTGGTAAAGATATGTTGTGAGTGGCATATAGATGTTGTGAGGTGTATGAAGATGTTGTGAGTTGCATAGAGATGTTGTGAGTGGCATAATAATGTTGTGAGTGGCATAGAGATGTTGTGAGTGGTATAGAGATGTGGTGAGTGGCATGGAGATATTGTGAGTGGCATAGAGATGTTGTGAGTGGTATAGAGATGATGTGAGTGGCCTAGAGATGTTGTGATTGGTATAGAGATGTTGTGAGTAGCATAGAGTTGTTGTGAGTGGTATAAAGATGTTGTGAGTGGCGTAGAGATTTTGTGAGTGGCATAGAGATGCTGTGAGTTGCATAGAGATGTTGTGAGTGGTATAGAGATGTTGTGAGTGGTATAGAGATGTTGTGAGTGGCATAAAGATGTTGTGAGTGGCATAGAGATGTTATGAGTGGCATAGAGATGTTGTGATTGACAAAGAGATGTTGTGAGTGGAATAGAGATGTTGTGAGTGCTTTAGAGATGTTGTGAGTGGTATAGAGATGTTGTGAGTGGCCTATAGATGTTGTGAGTGGTACAGAGATGTTGTGAGTGGCATAAAGTTGTTGTCAGTGGTATAAAATGTTGTGATAGGCATAGAGATGTTGAGAGTGGCATAGGGATGTTGTGAGTGGCATAGAGATGTTGTGAGTGGTATAGAGATGTTGCGAGTGGTATAGAGATGTTGTGAGTGGCATAGAGATGTTGTGAGTGGTATAGAGATGTTGTGATTGGCGTAGAGATGTTGTGAGTGGTATAGAGATGTTGTGAGTGGCATAGAGTTGTTGTGGGTGGTATATAGATGTTGTGAGTGCCATAGAGATGTTGTGAGTGGCATAGAGATGTTGTGAGTGGTATAGAGATGTTGTGAGTATTATAAAGATGTTGTGAGTGGCATAGAGATATCGTGAGTGGCATAGAGATGGTGTGAGTGCGACGGAGATGTTGTGAGTGGCATAGAGATTTTGTGAGTGGCAAAGAGATGTTGTGAGTGGCATAGAGATGGTGTGGGTGGCATAGAGATGTTGTGAGTGGCATAGAGATGTTTTGATTGGCATAGAGATGTTGTGAGAGGTATAACGATGTTGTGAGGAGCATCGAGATGTTGTGAGTAGTATAGAGATGTCGTGAGTGGCATACAGATGTTGTGAGGGCCATGGAGATGTTGTGAGTGGTATAGAGATGTTGTGAGTGGCATAGAGATGTTATGAGTGTTATAGAGACGTTGTGAGTAGCATAGAGATGTTGTGAGTGGCATAGAGATGTTGTGAGTGGTATAGAGATGTTGTGAGTGGCATAGAGATGTTGCGAATGGGGTAGATATGTTGTGAGTGGCATAGAAATGTTGTGAGTGGTAAAGAGATGTTGTGAGTGGCATAGAAATTTAGTGAGTGGCATAATAATGTTGTGAGTGGTATAGAGATGTGGTGAGTGGCATAGAGATGTTGTGAGTGGCATAGAGATGTTGTGAGTGGGATAGAGATGTTGTGAGTGGCATATAGATGTTGTGAGTGGGAAAGAAGTTTTGTGAGTGGCATAGGGATGTTGTGAGTGGCATAGAGATGTTTTGAGTGGCATAGAGATGTTGTGAGTGGCATCGAGATGTTGTGAGTAACATAGAGATGTTGTGAGTGGCATAGGGATGTTGTGAGTAGCATAGAGATGTTGTGAGTGGCATAGAGATGTTGTGAGTGGCATATAGATGTTGTGAGTGGTATAGAGATGTTGTGAGTGGCATAGATATGTTGTGAGTGGCATAATAGTGTTGTGAGTGGCATACAGATGTTGTGAGTTGTATGTAGATGTTGTGTGGGGCATAGAGATGTTGGGAGTGGCATAGAGATGTTGTGAGTGGTATAGAGTTGTTGTGAGTGGCATAGAGATGTTGTGAATGGCATCGAGATGTTGTGAGTGCCATAGAGATGTTGTGAGTGGTATAGAGATGTTGTGGGTGGTATAGAGATGGTTTGAGTGGCATATACATGTTGTGAGTGGTATGGATATGTTGTGAGTGGCATAGAGATGTTGTGAGTGGAATAATAATGTTCTGAGTTGCATAGAGATGTTGTGAGTGTTATAGAGATGTTGTGAGTGGCATGGAGATGTTGTGAGTGGCATAAAGAGGTTGTGAGTGGTATAGAGATGTTGGGAGTGGCCTAGAGATGATGTGAGTGGTATTGAGATGTTGTGAGTGGCATAGAGATGTTGTGAGTGGTATAGAGATGTTTTGAGTGGCATAGGGATGTTCTGAGTAAAATAGAGATGTTTTGAGTGGCATAGAGATGTTGTGAGTGGCATAGAGATATTGTGGGTGGCATAGAGATGATGTGATTGGCATAGAGATGTTGTGAGTGGAATAGAGATGTTGTGAGTGGTATAGAGATGTTGTGAGTGGTATAGAGATGTTGTTAGTGGCATAGAGATGTTGTGAGTGGCATAGAGATATTGTGAAATCCATAGAGATGTTCTGAGTGGCATAGACATGTTTTGACTGGTATAGAGATGTTGTGAGTATCATAAAGATGTTGTGAGTGGCATAGAGATGTCGTGAGTGGCATAGAGATGGTGTGAGTGCCATGGACATGTTGTGAGATGTATAGAGATATTGTGAGTGGCATAGAGATGTTGTGAGTGGCATAGAGATGTTGAAAGTGGCATAGAGATGTTGAGAGTGGCATAGAGATGTTTTGAGTGGCATAGGGATGTTGTGAGTGGCATAGAGATGTTGTGTGTGGCATTAACATGTTGTGAGTGGTATAGAGATGTTGTGAGTGGCATAGAGATGTTTTGAGTTGCATAATAATGTTGTGAGTGGCATAGAGATGTTGTGAGTGGTAAATAGATGTTGTGTGGGGCATATAGATGTTGTGAGTGGCATAGAGATGTTCTGAGTGGTATAGAGATGATGTGAGTGGCATAGAGATGTTGTGAATGGCTTAGAGATGTTGTGAGTGGCATAGAGATGTTGTGAGTGGTATAGAGATGTTGTGAGTGATATAGAGATGTTGTGAGTGGCATATACATGTTGTGAGTGGTATGGATATGTTGTGATTGGCATAGAGGTGTTGTGAATGGCATAATAATGTTGTGAGTGGCATAGAGATGTTGTGAGTGGTATAGAGATGTTGTGAGTGGCATGGAGATGTTGTGAGTAGCATAAAGATGTTGTGAGCGGTAAAGAGATGTTGTGAGTGGCCTAGAAATGTTGTGAGTGGTATAGAGATGTTCGGAATGGCATAGAGATGTTGTGAGTGGTATAGAGATGTTGTGAGTGGTATAGAGATGTTGTGAGTGGCATTGAGATGTTGTCAGTAGCATAAAGATGTTGTGAGCGGTATATAGATGTTGTGAGTGGCCTAGAAATGTTGTGAGTGGTATAGAGATGTTGGGAATGGCATAGAGATGTTGTGAGTGGCATAGAGATGTTGTGACTGGCATAGAGATGTTGCGAGTGGCATAGAGATGTTGTGAGTGGTATAGAGAGGTTGTGAGTGGTATAGAGATGTTTTGAGTGGCATAGAGATATTCTGAGTGGCATAGAGATGTTGTGGATGGCATAGAGATGTTGTTATTGGCAAAGAGATGTTGTGAGTGGAATAGAGATGTTGTGAGTGGTGTAGAGATGTTGTGAGTGGTATAGAGATGTTGTGAGTAGCATAGAGATGTTGTGAGTGGCATAGAGATGTTTTGAGTGCCATAGATATGTTGTGAGTGGCATAGAGATACTGTGAGTGGTATAGAGATATTGTGAGAATTGTAAAGATGCTGTGAGTGGCATAGAGATGTCGTGAGTGGCATAGAGATGATGTGAGTGCCATGGAGATGTTGTGAGTGGTATAGAGATATTGTGAGTGGCATAGAGATGTTGTGAGTGGCATAGAGATGTTGTGAGTGGCATATATATGTTGTGAGTGGCATAGAGATTTTGTGAGTGGCAAAGAGATGTTGTGCGTGGCTTAGAGATGTTGTGAGTGGTATAAAGATGTTGTGAGTGGCATAGAGATGCTGCGAGTGGCATAGAGATGTTGTGAGTGGTATGGAGATGTTGTGAGTGGCATAGAGATGTTTTGAGTGGTAAAGAGATGTTGTTATTGGCATAGAAATGTTGTGAGTGGCATAGAGATGTTGTGAGTGGCATAGAGATGTTGTGAGTGTCATAGAGATGATGTGAGTGGCATAGAGATGTTGTGAGTGGTATAGGGATGTTGTTAGTGGCATAGAGATGTCGTGAGAGGCAAAATAATGTTGTGAGTGGCATAGTGATGTTGTGAGTGGTATAGAGATGTTGTGAGTCGCATAAAGATGTTTTCAGTGGCATAATAATGTTGAGAGTGGCATAGAGATGTTGGGAGTGGTATAGAGATGTTGTGTGGGGCATATAGATGTTGTGAGTGGTATAGAAATGTTCTGAGTGGTATAGAGATGTTGTGAGTGGCATAGAGATGTTGTGAATGGCAGAGATGAGTTGTGAGTGGCATAGAGATGTTGTGAGTGGTGTAGAGATGTTGTGATTGGTATAGAGATGTTGTGAGTGGCATATCCATGTTGTGAGTAGTATGGATATCTTGTGAGTGGCATAGAGATGTTGTGAGTGGCATAATAATGTTGTGAGTGGCATAGAGATGTTGTGAGTGGTATAGAGATGTTGTGAGTGGCATGGAGATGTTGTGAGTGGCATAAAGATGTTGTGAGTGGTATAGAGATGTTGTGAGTGGCATAGAGATGTTGTGAGTGGTATAGAGATGTTGTGAGTGGCCTAGACATGTTGTGAGTGGTATAGAGATGTTGGGAGTGGCATAGAGATGTTGTGAGTGGTATAGAGATGTTGTGAGTGGCAAAGAGATGTTGTGAGTGGCATAATAATGTTGTGAGTGGCATAGAGATGTTGTGAGGGGCATAGAGTTGTTGTGAGTAACATAGAGATGTTGTGAGTGGCATAGGGATGTTGTGAGTGGCATAGAGATGTTGTGAGTGGCGTACAGATGCTGTGAGTGGCATATACTTGTTGTGAGTGGTATAGAGATGTTGTGAGTGGCATAGAGATGTTGTGAGTGGCATAATATTGTTGTGAGTGGCATAGAGATGTTGTGAGTGGTATATAGATGTTGTGTGGGGCATAGAGATGTTGTGCGTGGCATAGAGATGTTGTGAGTGGTGTAGAGATGTTGTGAGTGGCATAGAGATGTTGTGAATGGCATATAGATGTTGTAAGTGGCATAGAGATATTGTGAGTGGTATAGAGATGTTGTGAGTGGTATAGAGATGGTTTGAGTGGCATATACATGTTGTGACTGGTATGGAGTTGTTGTGAGTGGCAAACATATGTTGTGCGTGGAATAACATTGTTGTGAGTGGCATATAAATATTGTGAGTGGTATAGAGATGTTGTGAGTGGCATAGAGATGTTGTGAGCAATATAGAGTTTTTGTGAGTGGCATAGAGATGTTGTGAGTGGCATAGACATGTTGTGAGTGGTATAGAGATGTTGTGAGTGGTATAGAGATGTTGTGAGTGGCATAGAGTTGTTGTGAGTGGCATAGACATGTTGTGGGTGGCATAGACATGTTGTGATTGGCATAGAGATGTTGTGAGTGGAAAAGAGATATTGTGAGTGGTATAGAGATGGTGTGAGTGGTATAGAGATGTTGTGAGTGGCATAGAGATGTTGTGAGTGGCATGGAGATGTTGTGAGTGCCATAAAAATGTTGTGAGTGGCATAGAGATGTTTTGACTGGTATAGAGATGTTGTGAGTATCATGAAGATGTGAGTGGCATAGAGATGTCGTGAGTGGCATAGAGATGGTGTGAGTGCCATGGACATGTTGTGAGTGATATAGAGATGTTGCGAGTGGCATAGAGATGTTGTAAGTGGCATAGAGATGTTGTTAGTGGCATAGAGATGTTGTGAGTGGCATAGAGATGTTGTGAGTGGCATAGAGATGTTGTGAGTGGCATAGAGATGCTGTGAGTGGCATTAACATGTTGTGAGTGGTATTGAGATGTTGTGAGTGGTATGGAGATGTTTTGAGTGGCATAATAATTTTGTGAGAGGCATAGAGATGTTGTGAGTGGTATAAAGATGTGTGGGGGATGTAGATGTTATGAGTAGCATAGAGATGTTGTGAGTGGTATAGAGATTTTGTGAGTGGCATAGAGATGTTCTGAATGGCATATAGATGTTGTGAGTGGCATAGAGATGTTGTGAGTGGTATAGAGATGTTGTGAGTGGTACAGAGATGTTGTGAGTGGTATATACATGTTGTGAGGGGTATGGATATGTTGTGAGTGTCATAGAGATGTTGTGAGTGGCATAATAATGCTGTGAGTGGCATAGAAGTGTTGTGAGTGGTATATAGATGTTGTGAGTGGCATGGAGATGTTGTGAGTGGCATAAAGATGTTGTGAGTGGTATAGAGATGTTGTGAGTGGCCTAGACATGTTGTGAGTGGTATGGAGATGTTGGGAGTGGCATACAGATGTTGTGAGTGGTATAGAGAAGTTGTGAGTGGCATAGAGATGTTGTGAGTGGCAGAGAGATGTTGTGAGTGGCATAAAGATGTTGTGAGTGGTATAGAGATGTTGTGAGTGGTATAGAGATGTTGTGAGTGGCATAGAGATGTCGTGAGTGGCATAGAGATGTTGTGGGTGGCATAGAGATGTTGTGATTGGCATAGAGATGTTGTGAGTGGCATACAGATGTTGTGAGTGGTATAGAGATGATGTGAGTGGTGTAGAGATGTTGTGAGTGGCATAGACATATTGTGAGTGGCATAGAGATGTTGTGTGTGGCATAGAGATGTTGCGAGTGGCATAGAGATGTTGTGAGTGGTATAGAGAGGTTGTGAGTGGTATGGAGATTTTTTGAGTAGCATAGAGATATTGTGAGTGGCATAGAAATATTGTGGATGGCATACAGATGTTGTGATTGGCATAGAGATGTTGTAAGTGGAATAAAGATGTTGGGAGTGGTATAGAGATGTTGTGAGTGGCATAGAGATGGTCTGAGTGGTGAAGAGATGTTGTGAGTGGCATGGAGATGTGAGTGGTATAGAGATGTTGTGAGTGGCATAGAGATGTTGTGAGTGGTATAGAGATGTTGTGAGTGGCATAGAGATGTCGTGGGTGGCATAGAGATGGTGTGAGTGCCATGGAGATGTTGTGAGTGGTATAGACATATTTTGAGTGGCATAGAGATGTTGTGAGTGGCATAGAGATGTTGTGAGTGGCATATATATGTTGTGAGTGGCATAGAGATGTTGTGAGGGGGAAAGAGATGTTGTGGGTGGCATGGATATATTGTGAGTGTTGTAGAGATGTTGTGAGTGGCATAGAGATGTTGCGAGTGGCATAGAGATGTTGTGAGTGGTATGGAGATGTTGTGAGTGGCATGAGATATTTTGAGTTGTAAAGAGATGTTGTTAGTGGCATAGAAATGTTGTGAGTGGTATAGAGATGTTGTGATTGGCATAGAGATGTTGTGATTGGCATAGAGATGTTGTGAGTGGTCTAGAGATGTTGTGAGTCGCATAGTGATGTTTTGAGTGGCATAAAAATGTTGTGATTGGCATAGAGATGTTGTGAGTGGTATAGAGACGTTGTGTGGGGCATATAGATGTTGTGAGTGTCATAGAGATGTTCTGAGTGGTATAGAGATGTTGTGAGTGGCATAGAGATGTTGTGAATGGCATAGAGATGCTGTGATTGGCATAGAGATGTTGTGAGTGGTGTAGAGATGTTGTGAGTGGTATAGAGATGTTGTGAGTGGCATAAACATATTGTGAGTGGTATGGATATGTTGTAAGTGGCATATAGATATTGTGAGTGGCATAATAATCCTGTGAGTGGCATAGAGATGTTGTGAGTGGTATAGAGATGTTGTGAGTGGCATGAAGATGTTGTGTGTGGCATAAAGATGTTGTGAGTTATATAGAGATGTTGTGTGTGGCCTAGACATGTTGTGAGTGGTATAGAGATGTTGGGAGTGGCATAGAGATGTTGTAAGTGGTATAGAGATGTTGTGAGTGGCATATAGATGTTGTGAGTGGCATAATAATGTTGTGACTGGCATAGAGATGTTGTGAGTGGCATAGAGATGTTGTGAGTAACATATAGATGTTGTGAGTGGCATAGGGATGTTGTGAGTGGCATAAAAATGTTGTGAGTGGCGTAGAGATGTTGTGAGTGGCATATACATGTTGTGAGTGGTATAGAGATGTTGTGAGTGGCATAGAGATGTTGTGAGTGGCATAACAATGTTGTGAGTGGCATAGAGATGTTGTGAGTGGCATAGAGATGTTGTGAGTGGCATAGAGATGTG